>WURS02041617.1:0-11247 GCA_011762765.2 Rhinocypha anisoptera
GGGTTCTATGTACGCCTAGGCCCCTGGCGTTTTTTAATATTTTCCTGCACCCTGGGAAATCACAGCGGACACCATCCCCCCGCCACCGCTGCATGCCGATGGCATACCTAGGTCAGCTTGCTCATTTGGTCTCCGGTGGGTCAGTGAACCCCCCCCCGCATTCTTTTTGTTTCCGAGGTAATGCTTTAGTTTTAGGACCAATGAGAGTTCCGGCGAGGATTGAATGAGTCGAAAACTACAAAACAGAGACTGCTGTCAGAAGGACCTTCTCCGTCGAAATTGTACATTTAAAATATGTACGAGAGTTTAGTGCAATGACGGATACTTTTTACGAGAATTAAGATTATGGAAACGTCTATGTAATACCTGCAAGTTGCTGCAAGGACGTGTGGCATGGGTGGACCATTACCAAACCACAATATGCGACCCGAAGGTTGGTATGTTAAGTGAGGGTAGAGCTCACCTAGTACTAGTCGTCGTACTAGAGGCCGGAGTCGTCACCGGGTCTCAAACCCGGGTCCCCCGGTCAATAGCGAAGCACTCTACCCACTGGGTTACCACGACTTCTGGATGGACCTTTACTAGGCATGTTTCCCTCATGAAAAAATTAGAATTTATTCACATACAGAGATAACTACTTACATGCAAAAAGTTGACAAAACATTATTCATATCATTCGGGAACAAGAATCAATTAACGTTTAATTTACATGAATGTAAGGTATCTACCAAATGTACACACTACTTATCCTATCATCAATGATACGATTTTAAATGAGCATGCAGTTTGATTTCTTCCATTTCCATCATACACTACACCAGGGGAGTCCTTGGACAGATGCATACAAATAGTTTCCTTCGAATATATAAAAGTTTCGACTCCTCGGTGAAACTGATGTCCGTACGAATACAAGTTACTCTGTCACAGTGGTGGCGAAATAAATCACCAATGCCTTTATCCCGGATGTGATTAAAAGTCTGGATATCTGGGAATGTTGAATCTGAGTCTCACCTTGCTTCTCGCCTCATGCCGGTGCCTGATGCTGGTGGAAAATGACAGAGACAACTCATTCCTAAGCATGTAACATGTCACCGTTTCACACATTACCACGCTTGCAAATACTCACTCGCGTGCCATGTGATCATCTCAAGCGTCTTATGTTTAGCCGTGAGCAAACTGTGTCTGTAGGGATAAAACTGCATCCGTGTAGGGATATATCAAGGAGTCACCGCGCATAAATTTCTTTGCTGAAGTTCTGTCGGCATTCAGCGTTTAGCCTTTTGTCACCGCAGCTCCAGTTCGAATTGCGCAATGCTTTTGCATTCATGTTTATTTTTTGTTGCACATTTGTAATTTTACGAAGGCCGTTTTTTCTGAGAACTACATGCACAGTATCAAATAGGTACAAACGCATGCAATTATACAATAATTAGCGGCAACGTCCAAGTCCACTCTGCGCTTGTGTTTTCAGTGGTTATGAACGGCGCTCTGAAAGCCCGGCTTTGCAGAATGGACTCTTTAGAGTCATAATGGAAAAGAAATAGTTTTCGGCGTGACTTGGTGAAACTACTTCATGATTAAATGAGACACAATGCTTTGTAATGCCACATAAATATATTTCTCTCACGACCTTGGTTTTGTTGCAATGCAACATCATCAGGAGGGTTTACAGAGATTATCCACAGCATTACTACTGTGGAAAATGAAACATCTGCGATGCAACACCATCGGGTGGGGTTGCAGAGATTTTCCACAGTATTACTAGTACTGTGGAAAATCTCTGTAAACCCATCCGATGATGTTGTATTTCAACGAAACCTAGGTCGTGAGAGAAATATGTTTAGTGTCTCATTTAATCATAATGGAAAGGGTCTTCCTGTAGGTATCCTCTGTCGGAAATATCACGAGGGCTCATTACCCCCCTCACACCATGATTCACGCAATTGTAATCCCTTCGAGTAGCAGATTACTAGATTTCTGCTTGTGGATTTCTCTTAATTATGTATTTCCTTGGCCCTTGACAGATCGGTGGAGAAATATCTATTTTGAAGGACCTCACGTTAGCTTCGGTTGGCCACACAAAGTGCGTGCTTTGGCGAGTGAATTAAACGCAAAATATCATTTCGGTTAAATTTTATTCCGCATAATTTATTTGATCTCTCGCTCACTAGTAAAACGAAACGAAAGCTTGGGACGTCTTCATATCTCCCCTTTGAGCAGGGGCACGGGATGACGATTTGTCGTGCGTGCTCTGGTGCGCACGAAGTTTCCAGTTGCGCAAAAACTGGACAGATCACGTTGGTAATTCCAATCTTGGTCATCTGGCCGTCACGACAGGCGGCCGACCCCAGGGCCCCCCACACTTGGGTCAGAAAACTAACCAGGCGTCACATATCGGATCGGAGGTTTGAATCTCCGACGTCGGTCGCGTCACCCCTAGCAACCCATCAGGGCGCAATCGATAGTTACAACACACCCCCAATGGCACTCGGAGTTGAAAGGTTGGCCGTTGTAAAAAATAGGCCATCATCTTGGGACGAGAAATCCAGCCAAGTCAGCGATTCGGAAGAAGTTCCGGCGGCGGTGGAAGGGCTGTATGGGGTTGTCGAGCTTGTCCTTCCCTTTTCTTACCCCATGTCTCGATGTCCGCGGTAGATAATGGCCTCACATGTTCTCCGTAATGGCGCGGCAAATTATCAGCTTGTGGCGTAGATGTGAGGAACTACGCCCGATATTATTTTTATTCTTGCTTGATTTTCTTAACTATCAATAAATGAACGTACTTGAATGGGCGAAGGGAATTTTACGGATGGATTGGGAGGAAAAATATAAGATGATATGAGAATTTATTCACTTTCCGTTTCGGACTCAGGCTCGTGTTTCGTTTCCAAAATTGTTGTCTTATTTTGCAAGTAGGCAATGCTAAATCGTTCAGCGATGATCTTGATGTAAGCTAGGCTTCCGTCGCCGCCGGCTTTGTTTACCGATAAATACAGAAGGGATTCATGAAGATTGATTCACGTGCTTTGTTTTAGTGAAAATTGGTAGTTTTACAAATTTCATTTACGAAGGTTGAAGAGGGATTTGCGTTAAGTCGCGTCTCGGTTGTTAAACCAATTATTAAATGAAAACACTTGGTAATTCCACATCTAAAAAATGCTGGAATTACCAAGTGTTTTTATTCGATGATGAATTGATTCCACGAAGTCACGCCTGAATCCGTCAATTGTTGAACCAATCTTCGGACTGAAAACTTAGGACGATGATCAATAAGTAGGCTGAGCATCATCTGACTGTTTGTGCTTTATTTTATCTGGCTATTTGATTATGATTGGTTCCCGACTGGTTATGCCTCCTTTATTTATACGGAGATCAGTCATTTCTGCGAATAGACGACGTAGAAATACTGCAAAGACCCCTGGAAAGATAATGATGGGAGTATCCTACAAAATAGAGGGAAACTGGTAGGACAGATGTTAATGCACGTAATAATGAAATGGAGGGAGAGAATGGGTATTTTATAGAGATGGGGGATTCCAATTCGATTAACTCGGAAATCGATTACTTTAATACGATTCCCGATTATTTTGAATCGATTATTGTGATCCGATTCTAATTTGATTCAGTTAAGACTCCGATTCAGTTGCGATTACGATTCAGTTACGATTCCGATTCAACTAAGATTCCGATTCAATTACTATTCCGATTCAGTTACTATTCCGATTCAGTGACGATTCCGATTCGAATCCTCTACATGATGCGATTCGAATCGATTTAGAGAATCCGATTTTTCTAACGAATCGCAATACGATTCGAATCGATTTGGTTGGATCGATTCATTCTTTGAAATCGCCCATCTCTAGTATCTTAGAATAATAGGTGATAGGAAGTGTGCAGTGTTTATAAAGGACTTAAGATTTAGGACGTTAAGGTCATTCCACGTAGTTCTAAGCTGGAGTTCATTAGAAATCTTACTATAATTGTTTCTCCTTTGAACGAAGAAGCATCATACTAGTAACAATAATTGCTTGTTCAGTTATAAGAAAGAAGAAAAGAAAATGGCGCTAGAAGAAGAGCGGCATTTTTGTCTTTACACGTCTTTATTCTTACACTTACACGTCTTTGTCTTTATTTACCTTTAATATTTCGTTTTCATGTTACTAGGTGACGTCGTTATACTAGCAAGGTCGTTTCTCATTGGTCGTTATATAAAACGATTTTATGGAAGTAGAAGCAGCCCTATTTCATAAAACTCAGTTTTACGAAAAATTTCACCGTGAGCAAGCACAGATTCATAAAATGGAAGCGATTATATAAAACGCTTTACGAAAAATTTTACCGTGAGCAAAGGGCATAAGGTGGTGTTACAAACGCATATCGTATCCAATTCCGTGAATTCTTTGTGGTAAGCGTATGGACGTTATATCTATTTCTTCTTTAATTAACTGTAATATTACAAGCTTTAGCCTAAAGCTTGACGGACCCATGCCCGTCATGCATCTTCCGTCAACGGATTTAGACCAAAATTCAAGAGGACGAGGGTAGAACAGAAGATTGATGCTGGTTTGGAGTGAGCTTTAATCGTCTCCCGCCTCAAGTTCCGCAGTTGAGCCGCCGGACCAGCGACCTCTTTTATTCCTCCTTTCTCATCCTTCCCCTTCACTTGACCCCGCCGCTGCGAAGTATTATAGCGTGACAGCTTATAACACCCGAAGGCCCCGTGGGACGGCGCACCGATTCCCTCTTTCGCCATTCCCTCACCTGCACTGGGTCCCCATATATAACGTCCCACCAGATTTGCATGAATCCCCAAACGACTGCCTTACGTGTCGACGCCTCCTCTCGCCCGCCTCTCCCATAACCACCCCCGTGTAGGTCAAGGTTTGCATGACGAATCTCCGAAATCTGCATGCAATTACTCCAGGACTGGGGACTGGAGGAGGGAGTCCACGGATTGTGGGGAATAGGCGTCGCCCCGACTCGGGACGCGGCGGTTGTCTTCTGCCTCCGCCGCAGGGTATTTTCTACCGATATAAATAATTAAATACCCTACGAGCCGCCTCGAGGGGGTGTGGCAGGGGGTTGATTAACATCAAGCATGCATACCCTCGTGCACACATTCAAAACCATTCACCAAACAAGAAAGTATTTACATGCAGACATTCGGTGCCATAAGAATATTGTAATCATGCAGGAACATTATCATATTACATTTATTTATCAAGCATGCAATATAACTGCAGAGTAGATACACTCAGTACAATCATTTCAGTATTTGGGAAGTTTAGTAACTGAAAATGGGAGCTGTACCAAGGAAGTAAGACAGAGAAGATAGCAATGGGTAAAAGAGCATTTGAGAAGGTGAAAGGGCTTCTGACAGCATGTAGAATTCCAATAGAACTGAGAAAGAGATTCGCTATATGTTTTGTTTGAAGTGTGGTGACTTACGGTAGCGAAACATGGACATTCAAAAAGAAATATGAAAAGTACTTGGAAAGCTTCGAATTGTGGTTGTGGAGGAAAATGCTTAAGGTGAAACGGACTGATAGAATTAGAGATGAGAAAGTACTATCGAGAATAGGAGAGGAAAGAAAACTCTTGGGGCATATAGAGAATAATTGAAGGGAAAATAGAAGGAAAGCGAGGAAGGGGAAGAAGAAGAATGGGAATGCTCGACGACATAAAACAAATGGCCCAAGTTACAGTCATGAAATGAAAGAAGATGCTCTGGACCGACTGCGATGAGGGGCATCCTGTTGAAGACTGTCTTAGGACAGTTTCACTAAAAAGAAGATACACTACCTATCCTAGCTAACCCCATCGTGCCTATTATCATATTTATTTTGATCTCTAATCGTACGAGAAGAAAATGACATTTTAAATCTGTTTTACAATATATCTCTTTGATTTTCCCCACTTTATCTCATCTACCGTAGTGAAACGGGGCTTGTAATATGTCTACCTAGCTAGTAATATGTAATATCTCTTCTCTGAAGTGATCTGTCTGAAATATGCATTGTGAATTTAACCTGTATTTTCACCTACGCTCAAGGAGCCTGCCAACCTAATTCCTCCAGTTAAATCGTTAAACTGCTACTCTGAACATAACAACCTTTCACAAATCTAGGTGCCCTACGTTGCACTCGATCTTATTCCAAAACTAAACCTCCCTCAAGAGGGTTCTAAACACTCGTGACATACTCTAGGTTTGGTCTAATGAGTGTCAAATGTCTACGCTCTTTTACCTTCCTACCTCGTAACCCTTTTCCAAGTATTCTTCTTATAAATCCTAAATTCATATTTGCTATCCCGCAAATGATATGCACAAGCGGAAACTCGCGCACAGCCTCTTGGACGCGCAAAATTTTCTCTCTCTCCCCTTTGCCCGATCCGGTTCGGCTCTTTCGGGAAACAAACAGAGCGCTAAATCTTTTAGACCTTGAGATTCGGTCCCATTGTCTTTTCCTCTTGTATTCCCGCATGCCATTGGAGTCGGAATCAGGGATGGTGTAGTTCTCATCTTCTTTTGAGAATCATTCTGGCCCTGTTTCTATTCCTTGGAGTAATTTAAATATGCCGAGCCAGAGGTCGCCTTAACTGTGAACATTGTGGTTCTTTTCTCCTTTTTCTCCTCTCTTCAGTCGCCTCATGGATTTTGTTACAATTCTATCCCGATACTTTACATATCGACCCAAAAAGTATTTTCCCTGACCTTAGGGCGGGTTTTGAATTTAAACGATTATTGAATTGATGCAAGATTATGTAAGTCAATTGTGTAGTCTCCCGCGAGTTGGTTTTTATTAAATTTTCTTCTTCCCTTTTACGCGGAAAATAGTAGAAGAGCGATCGGGTCGTGACAGAAATCCCATATAAGCCATTGCCTATTGGTTTAAGGGGTGCGGAGAGTTGAAGTTGAACTATGTGTCAAGTAAATGAAGATGAAAACTCTAGGTTTTTCCACATGAAATTTTTTTTATTATGTGCGACCTAGGTTTTGAATATCTTCCTCCTTTTTCTTCCTATGGCGCTACAATCCGGTGTTACGTATGTCTTGGCCTTCTGTGAAGTTTTTCGCCGTTCATCTCTTCTTATTGCAACTGTTTTCCAATTTATCACTCCAATGGCATTATACTCATGGTGTTCACGCCGTCCAACCATCTTTTTCTAGTATATCTCCGAATTCCGGAGCCATCCGGTCTTCCCATGGTAAGCCTTTCCGACATTTGGTCATTCCCCATCCGCATTATATGTTCGGCTCATCCCATTGTCAGAAATATTTTTATTTTTCACAATATCCGGCTCTAAGAAGAGTCCGTATAGCTCAAAATTATAAGGTTTACGCCACAGGACTTCATCATTTATTTGACCAATTATTCTTCCAAGTATTTTTTGCTCAAAATGTCCCCAGCAGTATTCTTTCGTCACTGGTGTTCCTCACCCACGTCTCTGAAACATATGTCAACGCTAATCTTATAATAGTTTTACATAATGATACTTCTGTTTTTCTACTGACGGATTGTGCTTTCAGTCGTTTGTGTAGTCCACAGTAACATCTATTTTCCAGTATAATTTTGCTTTGAATTTCTTCACTTATACTGTTCGTATTATTTAAAGCGGAACCAAGATGAGTGAATGTCTACATGCTCAATCTTATATTCACCAACTTCTATATATAAAAATGGCATTGCGGGGGATCCTTTGAGACAACCATATACTCGGTTCAGGGATAAGATAATGTTGTGGCGCTTATTAATTACCAGATTGTTGTTGAAAGGGGACTGCTCAAAAACAGCACTCCGCAGGAATAATAAACGTACTCTGAATAAGGAACTGTTAATTTAATGAGATGGGCATGCCATTATTAATATATATTTTGAGGAGTTTAAAAGGAGGGATTATGGTATATGTAGCTGCAAAATGGAGTCTTACCGATGAATAGAAAAATGAGAAGTGTTAATGTGTTAACCTTGTTTACTGAGGAGCCGTTATATCGATTAGCTAAGTGGCCTATATAGCAGTAAGGTCATTCACCCCCAATTGGATCTTTGTTATACAAAATGTATCGGTAATAATATCTAAAAGAAGTCATAAGACCTTCTTAATTCAGGCTGAAATCATTCCAAGTAATAATAGTCCATTTACCAGGACTACATCCAAGAGATAGGACTTTAAACGGATTAAATCACGCTAACTATTTTTGCGATAGAGACGAAAGTTTCAAGTACTAGGAAAGGTATTTCTGCTCCTACTCTGAATCCTTAAAAGTCACACGTTCTAATATTACGTACTTTTCTTCCTCTCAGGGTAATTTTACTTTTGGTCTATCGTTTATGGGTGGTTTAATATGTTTGTGTGCATGCGTCCATGTGTCCGCGTGAACTTGTTTTAGATAAGTTTATACCGTTATTTTATCATTAATTTATTTAAATTCTGGCTCAAGGGGAACAATGAGGTAACAAAAGTGGAATAGATAATCGTATTCAGCGTCCTCTCCCACGTTTATAAAATCCCTAGAATCAGCGCGAATGATTTCGAAGCACACGAGGTGGTTTGATGAGATAGTGGTGTATATCATAAACTCACAATAGTTTATAGGACAAGGAGACACTTTTGCAGTCTGATGGTGGTTCATTGAGTCAAAACGCGCTTCGTATTAAAGTATTTATTCTGTGGAAAAGTGCTGTCTCTAAATTTATTATTTGAGTTTCTTCCACTATATCAAGCCTTAAACAATAATAATTAATGCTTCTTGAAGTCTTTTGATTCTATAATTTAATCAAGTTGTACATATATCTTTAGTTTTAGAGTTTAATTTAATTAATAGGTTATTAGCTAGTCTTTAGAAATTAGTAGCCACATAAATAATCCATAAAAAGGTTAAAGAGATGATGTTAAGTAAATATTTTTACTTCACGTATCAGCGCTGGAAAATATATTTATTTAATGTTTACCAGTAAGGAATTTCTTGCTATGAATTAATCAACATCAGCTAATCAGTCGCGTTCAACAGAGGGTGTTAAACGTTCCCGCTTCAGATAATTAAAATTAATTCATTTGGTAAGGAGAAACAGCTAGTATCACAAGTCTACTTATTAATGTTCAAATACCGTATTTTTATCGTATGCTAATTATCCTATTTGACTAGTTATTATGTTTTACTCGTTTCTTTCTTTGAGCGAACGAACATAAAGGTGTGAGTAGGATGAATGAAAGTTTCTGAGATATTATTACAGTTTAATATACATTTCATTATCATTGACTGAAAATTTCTCAGTATGTGAGTATTATGGCCTGAGAAATTATTGCTTATTCAAAGTATACTTTATTCCGCTTGTTACAAGACAGATAAATCAAAGTTTAAATTTGAAAATTTTTCTCAGCAAATTTATTTCTATCAAAATTTACCTATTTGTTTAGAAAGTTGGCCAACACCACTTTAGCTAAGTGACTCAAGAGCTTGAGCCGTAAGCCACTGATGGCGTTAATTACAGTGGTAATTCGAACGATCCTCATACTTATTTCATTAACACGTAACTCGTTGGATCACATCTGTGAATGATTACGCCGCATGTCACAAGGGTTATAGGAATATTTTCGTTCTTAGACTTTCTATATCCTTAACATTTTCATTATAAAAGGAATGTTGACTCGAGAAGAGAGTTTCCAGGGTAATTTTAAGTAACGCAGCAGTTCCAAACAGGAATGGTGGGTTTGATGTTTAATATGGAAAATGCCGTTTCTACGCCCAATTATTTCAGTATTTAATTGTTCTTCATCAAATTCCCGCAATCCGATATTCATCTTAATTTTCGATTACTTAGCGAAGTGAAATGAAATGGGATGTGATGAAAGGAGCTTCACATGGCGATCATATCCCATTGTGTCCGTTGAATATTCTTGTCTCTTTTAACACAAGAATACACAATTATCTTCTTTCTTTTAACGTCTTCCTATGCATTTGCACATTTCTATCCTATTAGTAATATTTAACTATTACGCGAATATAATCCGCTATTATTAATGTTAGTAACCACAAATATAGCTCTGACATTTTTTGCTCTTTTGCACCTTCTTTCACCAATTTTAGCCAGTTGTCGTGTATCGCTCACGGCTGAGTTTGTCTGCTTATGAAAAGAGCGCATTTTGATACATACCAGGCAATATTTAGAGATACTGACCAACAAAGTCACTTCTCGAGGCCGGATCATTCGATGACCGCTACGAATTAATTTATTCATTTTGATGTGTGCGTGCAGCATACCAAGATGGATGAAAAATCATTTTAATATTCTCAGACTTAGCCTTACTTATCGTTATATCTCAACATATTTTCTATTTGGGTATTTGGAAAAACTTCATCGTGCGATAAAAGTTGACCACTACATCTGTAGGGTCAACTTTTATCGCACGTAACTGTAAGGGTGTAGATGCTCGTTTATCCAAAATAATATTTACCGTAACCTATAGCTAATTTATTTTTGTGATATGAGAAACATGGTGATCGAACAATTGGCACGAAAAATAGATTTTGAACTGTTTATGTGTTATTAAAGAAGAGTACAAGCGTATTTTATCACCATCCTTGTTGCTCACAAGCCAGAATCACTTCCAAGTTTTCGAAATCGATACCTTCCTTTTCACTTGGATCAAATTAACCAAACGAATGCCATACCGTGGTGCAAACGAACTGCAAGAGTGGTCAAAGTTGTGGTACGGGGTGTGCACCATCCTCTCAATAACACCTCTATAGCAATAAGGAATCCTCTCGAAGTCCATTTTATAAGGCATTCAATCGTGTTATCACAAAAACATGTTTAACTCCCATCTTTTATTTTTTTGAACCAGCACATTATCTCCACAGTATATACATTCATTTCAGGTCTTTTGCAATATGGATGACGATTTGACATACACTTTTCGTCAACGTGTTATTCATGTATATATACTCGATTGTGAATTTGTTTTGATTATACATCCAAGTTGCAAATAATATCATTTGGATTATTTGGATTAATTCATGCGAAAATTTGGGTTCTTTTACACATTGTTGGAAAAAGAGTCCCGTTTAATACATTTGTGGGTAGAACACAACATAATTTGTTGAAGTCACATCTACATCTACATAATACCCTGCAAGCCGCCACAAGGGCGTGTGGCAGGGGGTGAGCCGCCACCATACATTCACATGCACATGATACAAGTCATGCATTACGCACACAAAAAAAAGAAACTATCATGCAAAAAACT
>WURS02041635.1:0-26326 GCA_011762765.2 Rhinocypha anisoptera
AGTCTTCTGGTCATATGGTTCGTTTAATATGTGAGTCGTTTGAAAACAAATTTTACAGGTTGAGAATGGTTACTTGTAAGTAGAATAGAATATGGGTCAGATTCGAATATAAGTTTGAATCAAATCAGATATGAATTTGAATCGAATATTAGTTCAAATCGAATTAGATAGAAATTCGAGTCGGATATGGTTTGGGATGATATTTGAATTCGAATCGAATCGGATATGAATTTAAATTAGACACGAGTTCAAAACAAATCAGATATGAATTAGAAGTGAATATGAGTTCGAATCGAATTCCGTTATGAATATGAATTCGAAAATTAAATATAAGTTCAAATCGAATTAGATATGAATTCGAATCGGATATAAACTCGAATCGAATTAGATATGAATTCGAATCGGATATAAACTCGAATCGAATTATATATAAAAATTCGAATCGGACATGAGCTCAAATCAAATCAGACATGAATTCGAATGGACTTGGATCTCTCTCTCTCTCTCTCTCTCTCTCTCTCTCTCTCTCTCTCTCTCTCTCTTTCACACACTTTCTTTCACTCACTTTCTATCTCTATTATTCCTTAAGTTTTCAAATATCTTAACATTTTACTTTTCTCTTTTTTCTCTCTTTCTCTCTCTTTCTTAGGCCAATCTCCAAGTGGAGAAGAACCGGAAGACACCACAACAGTCTCCACAACTCTTGAAGACCTGGCAGCTCGACTCGGTCAGCATATCATCGGTCTATCGCCTCAAACCATTTCTCCGCCGGAAGAATCCCAATCCGAATCATCTCAAGAGCCACTCGAACCAGGTCTAACCGGTGACGAGGAACCCACGGCACTGTTGAAACAAAAGTTTATTCTCAACGATGAGATTACCGTGGAAGAGTTTCTGCGCAACTCAAACGCTCAGGTTCTCGATTTTGTTCGATTCGAGTGTGGCGAAGAGTTGGAAGTGTGAATAATGTTGTTTTTATTCATTATATTTTTTTATTATAATTAATTTTGTTATTTTTAAATGTAAAGTAGTAGTCAACAACAAATTGAAGATTGCAAAAATAAATAAGCATTATTAGGAAAAGAAATAAATATATATTTGTATTTGTATGCACTTTGAATTGGTTGATTTAACGTCATTCTAATATGCGGAAACGACGATCAAACGACACATATGAGGACATATCTTCCGTGAAGTCAATGATAAGTGGATATGAGAAAGAGATAAGGGAGAGAGAGAGAAAAGTACATTTTTTGAAAGAAAGAGAGAATTATGAAAGGGAACTTCGAATCAAATCGTATTCGAATTTAAAGTTCCGAGAGTGGATTGGATTATTTTGAACTTTTACTCTTTTCTTTTTATCTATTATTTAATAAAAAAACTTTGATCTATGCAACATATACAGACTGAGAGAGAGAGGAGAATTTTTAATCTAATAAATATTCGAATTACGGATTCAAATTCAAATTGAATGCGAATTTTAATTTTCTAGTGTAGAAGTTTTACTGTAGATTTCTCACTCTTTCTCTCTCTCCCTTTCTCTCATCCACTCCTTTCTCGTTCTCTCTCTCTCTCTCTCTCTTGTTCTTTTTTTTCTCTCTTTCTCACACACATTAAAGAAGAACTTTGATCTATGTAACATAAAGAGAGAGAGAGAGAGAGAGAGAAAAGTGATGAGTCAGCTGTAGCTATAGACAGTGTCAAACTTTTTCGATAGATTTGTTTATCTATTAATCATCTTTTATCTCTGTTTCTTATATTTTTATGATCGCGTAAAGTTCGATGTTCAATCTTTATTTTTTTTTTGGTTCAAAAATATTCAGATTTTTAGTTTTTAACTAGAATTTTAAAAAAATTCTACATTTTGAATTATTGAGTTTGACTTTGTTTCACCCTTTTTAAAAAGTTTATTTGTTTACGTGTGCGTAAGCACGTTCGATCTGTTGTCGAATCAATCGAACTCACCAAATATGATTCGAAAAATCTACTGCGCATGCGCAGACAAAATCGAACTTTAGTGTGATTCGAATTCGAATCGAAATAAAGCTACCTATTTCTCAAGGTCTTTGGTCTTCTCAGTCTCTCGTTGGACTTAATCGGTGTCACTTCGTTTGTCCCTCTTTGTTTTCGTGTGTTTATTAACTTCTATCACTCACCTACTTTACTTCACTCTCAACTCACCATCGACCACTATAAATCTTCACTTAAGTTTTCTAACCTAACCATTCAACTTTAATCATCTTTCTTTGGTTTTACAACAATTTTATTAAATATTTTATTTTTGAAAACATAAAAGTAAGTTCTATTTGAGATCAAAGTTCAATTTAGAAAATATTATCTTAATAACTTTCAACAATCGATTCTTTCTCATTGTTTCATTTAGCATAATTAATTGGAATTGTTTTTCTTCATATTTTATTCACATTTATAACACTCCAGGTAGCTACCTCTTTCGACTTAATGATCTTTATTGATTTATATATGCTCTCTCTCACACTCATTTGGTATACCAATAAATTATGCACGTAAATGAGTTGCTAGGACATGTTCAAAACAAGTTTCATGACGATGACACCATGATAAATTAAATATTGTTTTGAGTTTTTCTCGAAAATTCGTTTAGCAAATTAGGTTAATTTTGTTTTGAGATTTTTTAAAAACAAAAATATTTAAGTTGTTTGCGGTTACTTTTTTTTATACTAAAAAATCTTTTAGTAAATTCTAAAAATAGACAAATCAATTACTTGGCTTGTGTATATAGATTGGATTCGATTGACTCATTCAATCTCTCTCTCTCTCTCTCTCTCTCTCTCTCTCTCTCATCTCTCCCCTACTTGAAAGAAATTGTGTTAGAAAGTTGTTTTTTCAAATCATGTAAAGAAATTTTTCCCAAGTAATATAAATTGAAACAAATTGAATTCCGGTGTTGACTCATTCTTTCTCTCTCTCACTCTCTTTCTCAGTCATTTGATTTCGATACAGACTCTCTTTGATCTAGTTTGTACTAGCCCACCGAATCGAGTGATGCAATTTTTTTTTCTCTCTCTCTCTCTCTCTCACTCTTAAACTTTGCCATTCACTGTGACACTCAATAATCATCTCTCAGACACGCCGCTCTCTCACTCTCTTCATTCTATACCTCTACATTGTATACCCGAGTAAATTATTTGAGTGAAATATCTCTCTCTCTCTCTCTCTCTTCCTCAAAAAACTCATATACCCAAATGTATTTATTACACTGAAGTTTGGGTAAAGTTTAGCTATCAATAAGTTTTTCTTATTTTTCTTAAAGCAGCCATATATATTATTTGATTTAGCGTCGTTGTGAGATTGTAAATGTTATAAAAATAGATTTTGCTTCAAAGTGTATATTGTATAAGATAACACATAGTATATACCCAATGACTAAATGATGATGATGATAATTAGCATGTACATTTTTAAAATAATAAATATATTATTAGTTTAATTATAGAATGGTGATTTTGCATCCAAAAATAACATTATGTTATATAGATTTTTAATAAAAATAATTTTATTTTATATAAAATGTAGATATTTTTTCAAAAATTTAAATTTTAAATTTCTAAGCGAATCTGTCACCTTTTTTTGAGTATAAATACTATTTTAGTAGCAGTGTAGTATTTTTTTATTATTAATTGTAGGTTTGGGAAAATTCTACAATTTTTTAAAAGAAATTTTTAAAATGTATGGATTTGGTGTAAATTGATATTTAGATTATTTAAGTTTAAGTTATACTATTCAAACGATTTTTTAAAATTTTAGTAAATTCAAATTTCCCGCCTATTTCGACTTTTGATGTAAGGGAGTGGTGTAAATAGCCTATTTTACATTTGCCGGTGTGGCCGCCTCGAGCGCCACGCTTGATGTGAGTGTGGGCGAAAACCACGCCGTTTTTCTCTCGCCCTCTCTCTTCTCTCTCTCTCTCTCTCCCTCTCTCACTTACTCAGTCTAGCGCGCGCACGCTGTAACACACTTGCTCATTCAACACCACACCGCACACGCCGTTGCGAGTCGGCCCGACTAACAAAGGAACCCTCGTCATCTTCCTTTCACTCTCTCACTCTGACTCTCATTTCTCTCGAAACGTCTCCACGTTGGCTCACACACATATATATATACACATAGATATATATAATCATAAACTCTTGATTTTTCTCCTTCACTCACTTTATCGGCGTGTCCTTTGGGTTTTGACTTTTCTAGGTTCGTATATCTTTTGACATGTTTGATGATGTCTTTGCAATCCATGCGACTTTGTCTAGAAACCATAAAAAACTATGCATTGCATAGTTTTATTATTAAATGATGATGACACTTGATGTTTTAACTTTTTTACAAGTTTTTAAGTGATAACTGTTGTGTACATGTATATGTTATGGCATTTTCGAACTCTCTTTGTTCTTTTTAGTATAATTAGAACCTTTTCCTTGTTTTTTTGTTAATTTGTGAAAATTCGATTTTTTTGTATTTTTAATATCAACTTTTATTGATGGTTTTATTATAATTTTTAAACAGAAAACTCATCTCTACACTTTCCAATTTAAAATAACCTCAAAATCCATCGAAAATGGCTTCTAACATCGCTGCCGTTCCTGCTACTGAGGGTAAGTTTTTTACACTAACCATTTGCGATATGTTTTTTTGACTCAATTAGTTAGTTAGTCTAATAAATGCATGGAATATAATTTATAGCAAAAATATTTTTAAATTTAAATTTTTTACTTTTTAATCAAAGATATATTCCAGTATTTTCCGATCTATTTTTATTTTGTTAAGTTTTAATTTTTTAAATTCAATTGATTGGTTCCAATCTACACTAATTTAAAACATTGATTTGGATTTCGAAAGAATCAATTCGGGATTATTTTTTTTCTAAAGTTTATTTAACTTTAACTAATTTTGGTTTTCTCTCTCTCTTTCTCTAGTTGTGGATGTCCAGACCAACACCAATCTGGTGCACGCGTTGAAACAGTTGCAACTAGACCGAATCCGTGTCGAGGTTGAACTGGCAAAGGAGATGTACGCACTGGAGTTGAAGTACCAGGACCAGTTGAGTGCGTTTCACGAGAAACGCCGTCAGATTGTGACCGGTGAGCGCACGCCCACCGAGGAGGAGTGCAAGTATGAGTTTGCAGATAAGGACGAACCGGTGGTGGTCTCCACCGAGAAGGGCATCAAAAACTTTTGGTGCACTATCTTCAAGAATTTGGATCTTCTCAGCGAGATGGTTCAGGATGAGGATTTTGATGCGCTCGAACATCTCATTGATATGCGTGCTATTCTGCTCGACGAGCCCAAGGTGAGTTTGATGACGGATTTAAACATATCAGCTATATCTAGTTGCATAAAGTTTTACTCTTCGAATTTTTACATAGAAAAGTGAAGCAAAGAGAGAAGTAGACATTGTTAGATTTATGCTGCATTGCTTTCAATGGCTTGGTCAAAAGTGAAGCTAGTAAATCCTGAAGCACTACTGTAGCCAGATAAAACACATGCGTGAAAATAGAGTTAAAGAAAAGACAGTGAAACACTGTTTCGCTAAGACAGTCTAAGTGTAAACAAATGAGCAAAGAGTAAAAATAACACGTGAATGAAGAAGCGTGGTCTAAGGCTTTGTTGTGTGTTGTCTTGTTTATGTACAAAAGGCGCATGCGCGAAAAACTTTCAAATATACTAAACCTTTAGATAATGCTCTTAGTTGTTTTTACTGTTTTTGCCGTCGCATGATTTAAGACTAGATAGATTGCATATCCAGCTATTTTCCAAAAATCAGAACAGTATTGCGAAATAATCTAAATATCTTAATTGAATTTATAAGAATTTCATACTTAATTCGAATAATTTTTTTAAAAATATAATTCACATTTTTCCACAGGGCTATCGATTGGAGTTTGAATTCTCGGAGAACAAGTGGTTCTCAAACAAGGTGCTCACCAAGACGTACTACTTCTCGGATGGAATCGACCCTGAGGATCCACTCAACTACGAGAATGTGTGGGTTTGCAAGGCGGAGGGTTGCACGGTGGATTGGAAGTCGCCCGAAGTGAATCTCACCACCGAGAAGCGCACCAAGAAGGTCAAACACCGCCAGTCGAAGGAGATTAAGACCATTGTTAAGGAGGAGAAGAAGGACTCGTTCTTCAACTTCTTTGACCCACCCAAAGGTATGATTATTACGGGATTTCCACTAAGGATTCGAATTGAACAGTAGAAAACTTTTGAATCTGATATGAATCCGAATCGACAACGGGAAGCCTTTTGTCGATTTTCCTCATTCATATATCTCGCGTCAAGCAAAATATTTTTTTCGCAGATTGATTGATTTGAAATCGAGCATGCGCATTAGTTACTGGTTGAGAGGAAAAAGCCGTTTGTAGATCAACAACAAAAAGTTTGAATCGAATATTTCTTGTTCTCTCGAAACTGTATTCAGTACGAATGCGCGTACTGTTTGATTCGAAAGCATATCCAATTCAAATCTCATTTTCTCTATTACTTTTGAAATGTAAACAATAAGAATACTCAACTATATCAGTACGCATGCGCGTGCCGTTTGATTCGAATCTCATTCTCTATTACTTAGCGAGTGTATATAATTTTGAAATGTAAACAATAAGAATGCGCAACTATATCAGTACGCATGTTCATGCTGTTTGATTCGAATGCATATTAAATTCGAATCTCACTCTATTAAAAAAATTTTCACTTTTGTTGAAATGTAAATAGTTCTCGAGTTATCTGATTTGATTCGAATTCTTAATAATTCAAAATATGTTTGATGTTTGTTGCTAATTTAGTCTAATCTTGTTCTCTCTATTCACCCCGAAAGGCATCATCCACGAGATGTCGGAGGAAGATCGCGAGCTGATGATGTCCGACATTGACATTGGCGAAACCCTACGTCTGAACGTGATTCCCCGGGCGGTGATCTACTACACGGGCGAGGGTATCGATGACGATTTTGAGGACATGGACGAGGAGGACTATCTCGACGAGGATGACCTCGATGATGAGGACGACGACGAGGAGGATGATGACGACGAGGACGATGGTGAGCAAGGCGATCAGCAGCAGGACAAGGCAAACCGACCTGAACGGGCTCGACGCTCTGGTCCCGCCCAGCAAAAGCAGGCTGGTCAAGAGGCCACGCCCCCCGAGTGCAAGCAACAGTAGGGCGGCGAGGAGGAGGAAGGTTCAGGAGTTTCAGCTCAGCTAATGCTCTAATAAGCACACATTCAAGTCTCATTTAAGCTAGGTCTTATTATTATTATTACTCATTTTTTTATTATACAACAAAAACATTTTTTTATTTTAGACTATTTAAAAAAATTATTTCATTTTTAAAGATTTCTATGTGAATTATGATGTGTGCGGCCCTCATTACTTCTCTTTGTCGATCTATCTATTGCTTTATTATCATTTATCAGATTTTATCAATTTTTATTATTATTACTTAATTGATTATAAAGGCCAATTTATTTTTTTATAATTTAATAATTGTGTTCTTTAATAATTAGTTGGATTTTTTAGATTGTTAGGAAGGAGTGATCTATAAAATTTAGAATTCTTTGAGTTTTTTGTAAGAAGTTCAATGTGGTCATAAGCCCACGCCCTCAGTATAAGCAACATTAAGGGGCGTGGTTAGATGTTTAATTCTTTTTGGCGCGTTTTTCAAATTTTAATTTTCTAAATTTTAATTATTTTTTCTATTTACAGCTAAACCTCCCCGGAAGTGAAGTTTCCACGTGTGATGCATAAAATATATTTATGGTGTCTAAAACTTTCCTTTCTTTCTCTCTCTCTCAACCCTCCACTCTCTTTTTCTTCTCTCTCTCTCTCAGCCACACTTCTACCCTTCCCTACACACACACACCTAAACATAACCTATCAGACACTAGAATAATTAATGTTCAAATATGCTTTTATTATTTAAAAAATCATTTATTTTAAATATATATATAAATATTTTTATTATTAATTAAATTATTATTATTATTATTTTCTCTGTATGTGTGATTTTATTATTCTTATTATATTATTAATATGTTTAATATTGTACATACACAGACACTTTCAAAAGTCTCTACTCTCATTCTCTCTCTCTCTTCAATTTATTTTTTAGGGTTACTCAGTTGCACTTTCTTATTTGGATCTCTCTTTCTTTCTCGATGTCTAATTCTTTACTTTACAATATTCCGGAAACTGTACTCTGTGAGATTTAATCATTGTGTTATTTTCCTTAAATCAGCGGACCTTCTCTGACTCTCTCTCTTTCTTTCTGCACGAAACAAACTGTTTTTGGCACTCGGATATCTGATATCTCTGATATTTCTCAATTTTTTAAAAAATATACCTATTAACAAAAAACAATGTACAAAAAAACTTGATGGAGAAATAAAATTTTGATTAAATTCTAAGTTGTGGCTGTTAAATTCGATTCGAAATTCTTGTTTCACTATTCAAATTCTTACTCTCTCTCTCTCTCTCTCTCTCTCTGCCTTCATTCCGAAAACTGAACTTGAATCTAAATCATGTGGTTTTGATACTAATGATGATGATGAATTGCATTCGAACGTGACTTGGCACTAAATCTCTCTCTCTCTCTCTCTATCTCCCTTTTTCGCTCTCTTTCTTTCTCTCTCAATCACTCTAACTTTCTCCTCCAAACGTAACTCCAGTGAAATCTCATTTTTTGGAAAATTTCGGCAAGTTTGGCTATTATTACACTTGATGATTAAAAGCATTGTTATATAAGAGTTAGAGAGAGAGGCAAAAAAACTATGAAAATAAATAAAACACAAAAATATATATTTTTTTAATTTTAATTTATTTTATTAACATTTTTATTAATAAATCGAATCTTAATTATTTATTAATTAATTACGTATAAAGAGTGATGCAGATGATTAACACAGATGATTAATAAAAAGTGTTTTTTTGGAGAGTGGGAGGTAATGAAAATGAGAGTTATCGAGATTTTCTTGAAATAGAGAGAGAGAGAATAAGAAATAAAAAACTTGTAAGCCAGCTAGTCTACAAGGTGCTCACACTCGGGATCTGTCTAGATAATCCAAGTAAGCAAGAGAGAAAAAAGAGAAAATAAACATGTAGTCCAGCCAATTAACAAAGTATTTGCACTGGAGCCGTTTAGATAAAAAGAGACAGAAAAGAAGGGCGGTGATGAAGATGATAATGATTAAATGATGATTAGGTGTTTGTTTTGTTTTTAATTCCTCCAAATCTATCGAGCAAGACAAAGACCACAGCACAGGGCACACAAGCCAAAGAGGCAGCATTCTTCACCGGAAACACCCGATCGATGCTCTTCAACCACGACAACCTGAGGTTGGGGTTGTTGGGAACCGGGTTGCACAAAGATGGGTTGACCAGGCGGCGGGGGACCTTGTTGGTAGGGCCCTTGGAAGGTGGGCTGACCGTAGGCAGGGGGCGGGGCGTTGTAGGGGGCGGAGTTACTCGGGTAGTACGCGTCTATGGGATAGGGCATGTAGATGTAAGTTTGGGCCATTTTGAAGGTGTAGGAAAAGAAAAGAGAGTAAGTCACAAAGAAAGTGAACAAAATAGAGTAAGAAGGAGAAAGAGAGATTGTTGAGAGAGAGAGAGAGAGAGAAAAAGTGTAATAAAAGAGATGAAATAAGAAGAAAGATGAGAATAGAGAAATTAGAGAGAGAGAGAGAGTAGGTGCAAAATTGATAAAGAGGAAAAGAGAGAGAGAGAGAGAGAGAGGATAAAAGTTCTAAAATCGAATCAAACTCAAGACAAAATGGAGCAAAAATAAAAGATTTTTCAAAATAAATTTTTTAAAAATTCCAATAAAAGCAATTTTGTAATTTAAAAAAAATATTGTTTAACTTTTTTTTAAATTTAAAAATCACAACATAAGAGTTAAATAAATAAAAAAGTTTGATTTGAACAACCGAATGAACTGGTGTTTTTTCAATTTTTTGTGTCAATCTCAGTATCACAACACAACCAATCTGGATTTATGTTTTGCACTAAACCTATCCCTCTTTTCATATAAACATCCAAAAATTGAAACCTTGAATTAGTTATTTTTCAGAGTGAATTAGTGTGTTTATGTGTCTCATTAAAATCTACACTGTCATCCTTCCAACATTTTGTTGTCATGTTTTGGTTTTTTTGTCACAATTTTGGCGCAGCCGCAGTTGGAAATTTGATTAAATTCGAATTCATATTCAATTAGATTCGAATTTATATCCGATTCGATTCGAATTTATATTCGATTCAATTCGAATTTATATTCAATTCAATTTAAATTTTTAAAATAACTATTTTATGGCAATTTTGTCAAAATTTTAATATTTTAAAACATTTAAAACAAACCAACAAGCAAAATTCTTTCCCATAATTACAACACCAAAAAAAACAATAAACTTACTCGACATGATGATGAGAAGTTTGAAGTTTCAACAATCAACAAACAAACAAAGAAACCAAACAACAGTTATTGAGATGATTGAAAAAGAGAGAAACAAATTAATAACTATAAATTAGAAATTAATTTCGATTCGAATCAGCGGAACGAATGCTGTGAAGGGCAAGGTAATAGCGGGAGAAAGATGAGAGTGAGAAAATGAGAGAGAAAGAGAGATGAGAGAGTGAGTGAGAGTAAAAAGTGATGGTGACTCTCATTGAGGGTTTGTCTTTTAAGGTGCGCAGTGGTAGTGATGGAAAAAAGTAAGAACGAGAGATAACAAGAGAGAGAGAGAGAGAGAGAGAGAGAGAGAGAGAGAGAGAGATAGATAGTACAAGAATGAGAGAGGGAGAGAAAGAGAGAAATGGCGTAAAGGTACTCTCTCTCTCTCTCTTTCCTACTCTCTCTCTCTCTCCCTTTCTCTCCCTAGCTCTCTCTCTCTCTCTCTCTCTCTCCCTCTCTCTCCCAATGTATATGCGGTGCAACCACGGTGATTTTCTACGATTATGCTTTGTAATGCACATCAATTAGCCATCAATGATCGGCTTGAGTGAATTCGAATCCAAGTTCGAATTCGAACTCACACTTTAACGTGATTCGAATTCTAATTTCAAAATATGTTTGAGTGTACTTTTATTATCAAGAATTTTTTCCAATTTGAATTTGGAATAGAATTGAATCATAAGATCAAATAAATCAATGGAAAATTATTAAAACAATAAATATAACAAGGTTATTACGTACATAGAACTTAACGGTTTCCACCCTAAAATCTCCTTCTCTGCCTCTCTCTCTCTCTCTCTCTCTCTCTCTCTCTCTCTCTCTCTCTTATCAGTTACACCACTATTATCGCATAGGTTACATTTCCCAAAAGGTGAGCAATATGGCTCAAGTATCTTGACACATTACAGTAGATGATGATAAGTGTCATGGTGAGAGAATGAGAGAGAGAGAGAGAGAGAGAGAGAGAGAGAGAAAGAGAGAGAGAGAGAGAGAGAGAGAGAGAGAGAAAGTCATAATCCAAATGACATCGTTCCAGCAATCATATCTCATGATGATTTCTCATGTTTTCAAACTCCTCTAAATTTACACTCTCAAATGCTTCCTTTCTCTCTCTCTCTCTCTCTCTCTCTCTCTCTCTCTCTCTCTCTCTCTCTCTCTCTCTCTCTCTCTCTCTCTCTCTCTATGACGTTGTCATGTGAATCATCTCTAGGATATGAGTATTGTTTCATATATTTGGGTGTCATTGAGCGTGGATTTCATTGATCAGTGGAGTTGATGTGCTACTGTGCTTAGAAGAGAGAGATAGATAAGAGAGAGAGAGAGAGAGAGAGAGAGAGAGTAAATGAAAGAGAGGAAAATAACAGAGATGTATAAATATTTATATAAATCTATAAATAATAATTAAAATAAATAAAACAAATTCTCTCTCTCTCTTTCTCTCTCAGTCCTTTCTAAATTTTACATCTCAAATAATCTCACAAAAACGGGTGACTAATCAAGTATTCCATATGGCCACTTCAATCAAAATTGGTGAGAGAGAGAGATAAAAGCTTTCATGACGTAATCTAGTTTAATTTAAGCTCTATTTTCGATTATATTAGATTTCGCCATCAAATTCTGCGAATTTCGGTGTTAAACCGCCCATTACAATACATAGATGACAATCGTTTAAATTGACGCAAGTCACAAAATTTGGTGGAGAAACCTAATATAAATATTTATATTTTATTATACAATTTTCATCATCAGTTCATTCAGATGATTCATCACTTATAATCAGTGATAACCGTGATTGTTTGAAAGTTTGCACTGTTACAGTGGCGGAAATTTGGATCGTTTCGTTGTTAACTCAAAACTTCTTATAATTCAAAATGTTAATTTTGAAATTCGCGCCAAAATCAGAGACCATTTCCACCTAATCTTGCCGAGTGGTCCAAATAGGCACGTGATTTGTTTGTTTGTTGTTGTTTTGATGGGAGGTGAGTTTCTGCGCGCGCGCATCTCTCACTCACTCTCAAAAACATTTCTTGCTCTCTTTTTTCTTTCCTCTTGTTCCAGAAACTCTCCTCTACTTGTCTTTCATTAAATATTAAAGAATCTTGTTACGAGCTTAGAAAGCCAAGTTTTTATTTGTTTTTCTTCTTGTCGTGTTTTTCGAACGAACCCAAAGTTTGTTTTGAACTTTGAACCAAAAAACGTTTCGGCTTTATCACTATTATCTTCATCATCATCACAAGTTGTTTGTTTCTGTCTCGTTTCTCTCTCTCTCCCTTCTTTTTCTCTTGGGATTTTTGTGCATCGTCACTCGGCAAGTTTGTTTGAGAGAAGAGATTGACACATTTTGAAAAAGTTAAAGAGAGAAAGATGATAATGCTTGGTAAGTTTAATCTATTATTATTATTATTACTAGTCGTTTTTCCGGTAGTGTTAGGTTTCGGTGTTTATTATGTGTGTATTTCTATCTTTTTCTTTCATCTCTAACTCTCTTCCTTCCTCGGTTTGTTTGTGTCATTTTCAATCTCATGTACTCACAAATAAACTACGATTCAGACGAATAAGACGAGTGAGTAGAGAAAAATAATATATTGATATATAATTTAAGCATTTTTCATTGTTTTGTAAAAGTTTGTGATTCTTATATTTTTCGTACTGTGATTCGATTCGAATTAGAATTGTTCTGACTGTGATTCGATTCGAACTCGAATTGTTCTGTCTGTGATTCGATTCGAATTAAAATTGTTCTGTTTGTGATTCGATTCGAATTAAAATTGTTCTGTTTGTGATTCTATTTGAATTCGAGTTGTTCTATTTGTGATTCTATTTGAATTCGAATCATTCATATTCGTTGGAAAAATCATTATACTTTGAATGTTGAATTTCTGAAAAGCTTATTTGTCTTTCAAGATAAATTAAGTTTGTTAAAATTAATAATGGTCTGTATTATTATTTTTGATAATGATTTTTCTTAGATTGCTGACCAAAAACAGCGTTCGAATCGAACCTCGGTTTTGAGTTTGAGTTTGTGTTTGGGTTTGAATTTGAACTAAACCTAACTCGAAAATGTCTTCCTCATCATCATCATCATCTTCATCATCATTATTGTCGAACGGTGAATCTTCCAATCGACCCAACCATCATCATCTACCAATTCCGGAAGGAGATGAGCAATCGTCATCACATTCAAACGCCTCCTCACTGGCAAGTTCTCCTCAAAACCAGGACCCGAGTCTTTTGGCTTTGGTTGAATCGTCATCACAAGGTAACATTCAAAATAAAATTTTTCGAATCGATAACTGATTCGATTCCAACTGATATCTGATTTGATTCGATTCTAACTTATATTTGATTCGAATTGATAACTGATTCGATTCGAATTGATATCCGTTTCGATTCGAATTCATATCTGATTCGATTCCAATTTATAATTGTTTTGATTCGAATTCATATCTGATTCGAATCGAATTTATATCGGACTCGATTCGAATTGATATATGATTTTATTTGATTTTATATCCGATTCAATTCGAACTTTTTGAGTTATGATTCGAATTTATACTTTTTTTGAATTGTAGCCTTTGCTTCCGGATCATCAATGTTTGCCGGACCTTCCGGGTTGCAAGTGCCAAGACGATCTACTCTACCCTCAACCCTGGAAGAGGAGGACGAAGGAGATCATCTTCTGACGGCCCACTCGATGAGTACCGCTTTCGGTTTCGGAAATCGAGTCGGTGCCACGCCCACACCGACCAATCTACTATCGGATCCACTGTTGCATTACGAGGCCAACGATGAGTTGCTTCACCCGAGGCCGAAATCATGGACCGTGCGACTTCAGCCCACGATCACCGGAGCTCGGAGACCGATTGGGTCAACCAATTTGAACAAGACAACAAAGTCATCGACAACGCCCGAGAATGTCAGTGCGAGCAGTATCAACGAGGAGAATTATCAATATGTGGCAGTGGAACACGCCGATACGGCTTTTCCACTCTTCAAGGAACTCTGGGAGAGTCGACAGGTGAGTTTGAGAAATAAGTTTGAATTTGATTCATATCAGATATGGATTTGAATCGAATCAGATATAAATTTGAATAAAATCGGATATCAATTTGAATAAAATCAGATATCAATTTGAATAAAATCCAATATGATTTAGAATCAAATCACATATAGATTCGAATCGAATTAGATATAAATTCGAATCGAATCAGTCATAAATTCCAATCGAATCGGATACCAATTGGAATTTGAATATGGATTCGAATTGAACAGCAAAAAGCTTATCTCTTTCTCCCTCTCTATCAATCACTCATTTTTACTTTCTTTATTTCTTACCTCTTTCTCTCACACTCTTTCTCTTTCACTCTCTCTCTTTCTCTCTCTATCACACACAAACTCTTTCTCTCTCTCTTTTACTCTCTCTCTCTCTTTCACTCCATCTCACTCTCTCACTTTCTCTCTCTCTCTCTCTCTCTCTCTCTCTCCCCCTCTGCCACCAGGTGTGTGACGTGGTAATCAAAGTGGGTGAGCATCGTTACCCAGCCCATCGGGTAATACTTTGTGCCACGATGCCCTACTTCTACGGTATGTTCACCGCGGAAATGGTGGAACGAAACCAAACCGAAGTGGAACTCAAATCAATCGACGACGCTTGTATGACTCCGTCACTCGAACCGGAAGCGTTCGAATTACTCCTTCGATACGTCTATACCGGATCGGTGACTATCAATTCGAACAATGTGCAAAAACTCCTCATTGGAGCCTCGTTTTTGGGACTGGCCAATGTTCAGCAAGCCTGTGCCGAGTACCTAAAGATTCGACTCAATGTGACTAATGTTCTTGGCGTGAAGAGCTTTGCCTTGGCACTGGGAGTCGGTAGTTTGGTTCTAGCTGCCAAAAGGTTTACTCATCGACACTTTGAGGAGATCTCGAGGGGTGAGGATTTCATGGCGTTGGACTTGGATGAGGTGCTTGAGATTATCAACAAGGATGAGTTGAATATTAAGGTATTTATTGACATTTTAAAACTCGTAAAACCAACCTAACAAAATAAATCAATTTTTACAAGAATGTTAGCGTTAAAGCGCCGTCAGCTTTTTTTGTAAAAAAACGGCGATAAAGCTGCCGAGTTCAAATTGAAGTTGGCATAATTTTAGGATTATACAAAAAATATTTGAATTGAATTAGGTGAAAATTGGAAAAGTTTGAATTCGAGAGTTAGAATCAAATTGGTGATAAATTCGAATTCCAACAATGAAAGTTTGATTCGAATTAGTGATAAATTCGAATCACAACAGTGAAAGTTAGATTTGAATCAGTTAAGCACAGTGGAAGTAGGGTAACTCTCACTGTACGAAAGAGAGGTAGAAAACGAAAAATCACAGAACATTGAACATAGAAAACCACTTCTATATTATATTCAGAATAATTTATAGGAGATATTTATTTTTGTTTTATTACTGTTCCAGGGCGAAGAGATAGTCTTTGAAGCAATTCTCGCGTGGACCAAGAAACACGAAGAAGAACGCCAAGTGTCACTTCCTCTGTTGCTAGCCCAAGTTCGTCTACCTCTTCTAAGTCCCGAGTATCTAACCGATCAGGTGATGGCGGAAAAACTGATCCGAGGTTCTCTGGCGTGTCGCGATCTGGTTGACGAGGCCAAAGATTATCACCTCCTTCCACAGCGACGACAACTGATGAAGAGGTTTCGCACCAGACCTAGATTTGGACATCATATCCAGGGGTTGATCTATGCTGTTGGCGGATTGACCAAGAGTGGCGATTCGGTTAGCACTGTTGAGGTATGCTTTGGGTTTGAGTGGTTCATTTCGAATTGACACGGTTTTGCTAGAATTTTACACGATCCAATTTGAATTTACACGTTTTAATTGGAATTTTGGAATTTACACGATCTAATTCGGATTTACACGATCAGTTTAGAATTTACACGATCTAATTCGGATTTACACGATCGAATTAGAATTTACACGATCTAATTCGGATTTACACGATCGAATTAGAATTTACACTATCCGATTCTAAGTTACACGACGGTATTTATACGATTTAATTGGAATCTACACGTTAAAATTTTTAGTTGACTCTTTTGACTTGATAGGTATGAATTCAAAATTATTTGTTTGAATGAATTTGAATTTACACGTTTTAATTGGAATTTACACGGTTTAGTTCGAATTTACACGATCGCATTCTAATTTACACGATTGAATTCGAATTTACACGATTGCGTTATAATTTACACGATTTAATGGGAATTTACACGATCGCATTCTTATTTACACGATATTTAGTATTCACGATATCAACCGTATTTAGACCATTGAATTTGAATTTACCCGATTAGAATTTATAATTGGAAAATTTAAATTACTCAATTTGTTGCTAGGTTTATGACCCAACCACTCGTCGGTGGCGAATGGCGGAGGCGATGAGTATGATGCGTTCGCGAGTAGGCGTGGCTGTGATGGACTATCGTCTATACGCCATCGGAGGCTACAACGGAGCGGAACGTCTCAACACGGTTGAAGTGTACGATTCACGTCTCAAACGGTGGCGTCAGGTGTCGTCGATGCTCTACCGACGGAGTGCGGTCGGTGCCGCCTCACTTCACGGACATCTCTACGTTTGTGGCGGGTACGATGGGTCGATTTCACTCAATGTGGTCGAGAGATACTCTGCTATCTCCGATCGGTGGGATCTGATTGCGGCTATGAATTATCACCGATCGGCGGCTGGTGTGGTTGCTTTTGATGGGTATATCTATGCCCTCGGTGGTCATGATGGACTGATGATCTTCAACTCGGTTGAACGGTAAGAATTATTCTATTTTATTAATTTAAAAAAATTAATTTGTAAAAAGTTTGACTCGATTTGGATATGAATTTGAATCGAATCAGATATGATCTCAAATTGAATCTGGTGTGAATTCGAATCAAATCTGGTATGAATTCAAATTGTGAATCAGATATTAATTCAAATCGAATTTGAGGGGATTCTAATTGAATCAGATAATTCGAATAGAATCAGATATGAATTTAAATTGAATTAGATATGAACTCAAATTGAATCAGAAGGGAATTCGAATGGAATCAGATATGAGTTCGAATGGAATCAGATGTGAACTCAAATCGAATCAGATATGAATTCGAATCGAATCTGATATGAATTCGAATTTAATCTGATATTAATTCTAATCAAATCAGATAATAATTCAAAAAATTTAGTTGGATATAAATTCGAATCGAGTTAGATATGAATTCGAATCGAATTGTAAATGAATTCCAATCGAGTTAAATATGAATTCGAATTGAGTTGGATATGAATTCGAATTGTATATAAATTCGAATCGAGTTAGATATGAATTCGAATCGAATTGTAAATGAATTCGATTTGAGTTGGATATGAATCCGAATCAACTTCTCTCCTACTCCCACTTTCTATAAATTTTAATTTTGTATTTTTAAATTGATTTATAAATTTAATTTTTCATAAACTTAACCCTTGACTAATTTTTTTGTTTATATTTGCTATATCACATTATTATCTTTAGGTATGATCCTCGCTCCGATCGGTGGGAAGTGGTGGAACCGATGCAAACCCGTCGTTGTCGTCTAGGCGTGGCAGCCTTTGGTGGGCGGATCTACGTCTGTGGCGGTTACGATGGAACCACCTTTTTGCAGAGTGTCGAAGCGTATGATCCCGCAACGGGAAAGTGGTCACACGTGGCCCCGATGCAGGTCACCCGATCACGGGTGGCACTGGTGGCCAACTGTGGCAAGTTGTTTGCCATCGGTGGCTATGACGGCGTGTCGAATCTCTCCTCGGTGGAAGCCTATGATCTGGAGAATAATCGATGGGAGTTTGTCGCCTCGATGGTCGCTCATGAGGGCGGTGTTGGTGTGGGCGTCATACCTGATAATCTTTAAAAGTTTACCGGGGATACTTTCGGGGAAGTTTCTAGGGAACTTTTTAGAAATATCAAGCTTAAAAAATGACACCAAGAATCTACGATAATGTCGGAAGAATTTTTTTGAGAAGCTTTATATCGAGAAAGTTCTTGGGAAAACTTTTTGATATATCAAGATGATGAATTTTCGGTTTTTTCATCTCTCAAATCTTTCATCATATCATATTGCACTCTCTCTCCCCCTCTCTCTCTCTCCCCCCCCTCTCTCTCTCTCTCTCTCTCTCTCTCTCTCTTTCTCTTTCTCTCTTTCTTTTATTTGAAGTTTATTTAGGAAATAATGATGACACTTTTACAAACTCATCTTGAATATCTTTTTCGAATTAATTATTATTAATTTCATTTTCTCTCTTTTATTACTCCTTCACTCACTCAATTCGAATTTGATTTGCACGTGTCCATTTCAATTCGAATTTCATATTGTGATTCGAATTTGATTTACGCATGCGTATTTTAATTCGAATCTCATATTGTGATTTGAATTCTTTCTCTTTATTCTCTCTCTTTATCTCTTTCTTTCTTTCTTTCTTTTACTCTTTAATTCCTATTTTATTGTTTTAATTTTCTTTATTGTTTCTCACTTTATTTTACTCACTCTCTCTCTCTCTCTCTCTCTCTCTCTCTCTCTCTCTCTCTCTCTCTCTATCAGACACACACATACTCATTTGATAATTTTTTTTCTCTCACATGTCAAAACATCATTCCACTATTTTCTAATTTTTTTAAAAATTATTTTTTATTTTGATTATTATTATGATTGTTATTTGAATTAGAATTATTGTTTTCAATTTTGTCAAATTAATTATTATTATTATTATTGTTGTAATTAATATTTTATAGTTGATCATTTTTGTTTGTTTGTGTTGTATTGTTTTTAATTTATATGAATTATGTATCTTGCAATAATTGAATTGTAGAATTTTTTGGTGCGAAATTTTATTTTATTTCTAATTGTTCTTTTTTCATTATGTTATGCCAAATAAAACTTTGTGAATCGAATTGAATATATATATGAAATTGGATATGGATTCGAATCAAGTATTATTGCATTATTGTAAACATTATACACTATAGAGTAGATAGATAGATAGATTTAGCATATATGATAAACTATTTTGCTATTAGCTTGATGTCTTATAAGTTATAACTTATAAGACATCAAGTAGGATATCCGTTCTTTTTCTTACTTGTCAATTGAAGAAGATTTGTAACCTTACACACTAACAAGAAAACCTTGACTCTATAGTCTGTTTATTATTTATGATGATGATGATGATAATGACATATTTCGTGTTATCAATAATATTATCATTTGATTGGTAATAAATTGGTAATATATATATATGCCATATGTTACGATTGAATGTTTCTTCAATATCTCAAAATGTGTGCGTGTGTGTGATATAATGTAACACAAGGAAGATCATTTTGTGGTGTGTGTATAAGATGAATGCAAGAAAGATGATTGCACGTAATTATTTGTATATTATTATGATGTAATTCCAAAATTAAAACCCGACAACTTGAGTTACTACAGTTATTTTGTTTTGTCATTTTTTTCCGAAAGTTTATGTCTTATTTATTTTATTAGGAAATAATGGATGTACTTAAGGTAAAGAAATCTTCATGTTTTCAATGTTTTTGTTCAATGATATATAACTAATATAAATTCTTGGATCCTTTATACTAGCGTTTCATCTCTAACAACAGGCTTTCTGTTTATACCGTGATTTCGGTCTTTTCAGGCCTAGTTCTAGGCCTAGTGGTTCGGGCACTAGTGTGGCCTGATGGCAACATTGACTCACAACTTCTACGGTTCATCAGTCTGCCTGGTGTCATCTATATTCGACTCTTTCTTCTACTGATTATTCCTCTTCTGGTCACTTCACTCGCTACTAGTAGGTGTTCGAATCTTTCTCTCGTTCTGTCTCTCTCCCTCTATTTCTCTCTCTCTCTCTCTCTCTCTCTCTAATTCTCTCTCTCTCTCTCTATCTCTCTCTCTCTTTCTCTCTCTCTCTCTTTCTAATTCTCTCTCCCTCAATTTCTATCTCTCTCTGTCTATTTATCTTTCTCTCTATCCATTCCCACCTCTCTCTCTCTCTCTCTCTCTCTACCTATTTTTTCTTTCTCTCTATTTCTCTCTTTCCCTTCTCCCTATTTCTCTCTCTCTTTCACTTTTTTCAGGTTTCTTCCCTCGTCAATCCGATCAAACCGAAAACTCGTCACTTCCGGTGTCAAACAAAGACATTCCCGAAGATGACACGTCAATCAGCTCAAGTCGTCTATTTCTGGCCACTTTCATCGTCTTTATCGCCTTCTCACTCTTTGCCGCTTTTCTCGGGTGTTTCTTGGCCCAGCTGGTTCAACCTGGAACCATGGGTTCCACACTCTTGAAAGCAGAAGGAAAATCTGATGAAAACAAGGGGCCATTCACAAAGGATGCTACGGAGGAGAGGATTAATGCGATTGAGTATCGAGTGAATCAGTCGGATACGATTTATAATATTGTTCTGTAAGTTATTTTATCTTCTCTCTCACTCTTTATTTCTCTTATATATTAATGAATAATATGGTCGTGGTTTTCTATGCTCTATGTTCAATGTTCTCTCATTTTTTTGGAATACTGTAACCCACGTTTTTGAACTGTGAGAGTTCTTCTGTGTCTCACTTCTACTGTGTTTAACCAATTCGAATCTAACTTTCTGTGTTATGATTCGAATTTTATTCCAATTCGGTTTGAATTTTGTGCATAAATCTTCAAATTCTCTGTCAATTTTATTTAGAATTTGAACTTTTCCAATTCTCGCTGAATTTGATTCGAATTTTTGTGCATAATTTTTCGAATTAACTCGAGTTTGACCTCGGCTGCCCTCTTGTAAAAAATATGTCTTATTTTAATTTTTTTCCTTTTTTCACCTAGCAACATTTTTCCCGATAATCCTCTCAAACCCTTCTTCATGATGTCTTACACCAAATCCAAGCTTGAATGGCCTTCCAACAAGTCTCTTCTCATGGAACCCAACTATCACCCGAAAGTCACCATTTCAACTCATCAAAACTTCAAAGGCAACATGTTAGGCATCTGTTTGTTATCACTCTGTCTTGGATTGATTCTTCATCAACTTGGACCGGAAAAAACCAAGGTTTATCGTCGGTTTCTGGAGGAGAGTGATGATATTGTGCGCTTTGTGATGCGTACTTTGATGAGGTTGGTGTACACTGTTAAAAATACTGTCTGGTTATAACTCGGCGAGTTTTTGTAATAGACTTTCAATTTATAAATTTAAGTTTATAAGCAGACATTTTGGAAAATCAACACTTATAAGCTGACTTTTTGAAATTGTAAAATTATAAGCCAACTTTTTTTTAAATTATTACCTTAAAAGTTGGTATTTATAAAATTGTATCGTTATAACTAGAAACGTGCTCAATGTCGGGTTGTACTCAGACAGTATTTTTAACAGTGTTGTGAAAAGAGATTTGAAATGAACTTAACTTTTTGTTTTTTCCTCACTTTAAAAAGAATCATGCCTTTTGGCATCTTTTGTTGGATGTTTTCCGAGGCACTCAAAATGAAGTCTCTCGGTGAGATGGCAACCAAACTAGGCTACCTCTACATGATCTTCTTTGCCGGCCTTGGCATTATTTGGCTCATTTTTTACCCACTGGTCTATGCACTGTTCACCCGTAAGAATGCATTCACACTCTACGGACAGATATTTCCCGCTATGGTGGTGGCGTTTGCTTCCAGTTCAAGTGCGGTGACACTGCCCGAAACGATGCGTTGCATGGAAACTAAGGTTAAGTTGCCCAAACGAGTGCTTCAAACCGTTCTGCCACTGGGCATGACCATCCATATGAATGGACCCGCTCTCTACTATCCTATGGTTGCCATATTTGTCGCACAAGTCAAGGCAGTTCCCGTGGGATTCTTCTCGATTATTGTCATCAGGTAACAGAAGTTGGGGAGTCGTACTTTAATTACGTCTGCATGTGGGGGTAGGGTGAGAGTTAAAATTTTCCATAAACTTTTTCATTGAAGTGTAAGCAAAAGTGACCCTCATACGCGGGGAGGAGTTTAAAAATCTTAATAAGTAATAATTAAACTTTAATTAATTTAATTAAAATTAAAGTATGGCCCCTTGTTACCCAACTCGATTGGGTATATTTTGACCTAGAGCATTGAGCATGCGTTAAGCTATAGGTTTTTTAGTGCGCATTTAAAAAGCTTATTAGCTTTTTAAAATAATAGTTTTATTTTTTAAATCTAAACTTCTTACACACCTAATTTAATTTTATAAAAATCTTAATTAAATTTTAGGGAAATTAAAAAAAATTAATTACAAAGAAGATGTTCAAAACAAATTCATATGTCAATTGTTTTAAAAAAAAGTATACAGGGCCAAAAAGCACCCAAGAAGCCTAACGTAGTGTTGACAGAAAAAAACTGCATCTGTAACACACTTTTAAACCTCATTCATTTATTTATTCAGACTAATTCATTGTTTCTTGTGTTGTTTTTGGCAGTTTATTCGCAGTGATGATGTCGATGGGCTTTGCGCCTGCCTCAATCGGTGGTGCCATGTTGATCAATCACCTTGCCTTTGCTTCGGTGCTTGGCGTGGAAAACGCACAAGACGTTCTTGCCTACATCGTTGCCATGGAGTGGATTATGTAAGTATCTATCAATTTATTATAGAGGATATATAAACCAAAATGTTATTTTGGTTTACATTTATTTAAACATCTATAACTCTTATATTACCAGGGAACGACTTCGAACCGTGACTAACATTGTTGGCGATAGCATTGCAGCTGCGTGCATTGATCGAATTGTGAATCATTCAAAACGAAAGTAGATTATATGTCAACTTAATAAATTGGCTATATTTTGTAAAAAAATAATAATATATAATTACTAATTGATAAAGTTTTTGAGATATAGATCTTTCATTATTTACTGGTAGCATTATTATTATTATTATTGCTTGGTGTAGAAAGATGATATGTGAAAAGTACTCAAGTTCATTGACAATTTTAGTATATCATTCAATTAATTAACAGATAACAATTTAAAGTGTGTGTGTATATATATAAATATATATATGGTCTTTTGCATATTGCATATATTTGTATCACATTAAACGAGTGTGTCGATTCAAGGGTTCAATTGTGAATTATGTAGACAGATAGAGATATTTTTAAATAAACTTAAACATGAGTGAGTGGGAGAGAAAGAGAGAGCAACAAAAGAGAGAATATAAGAAAATATTTCCATTATTAATCCGGAAGTATATCATCAATATTGGCATCAATCAGAAAGTCCTCGTCAAACTCGTTTCCATTTTGATCCACCACATCATTGTTGCCTCTAGATTTCAAATTGCGTCTTCTCCAAGACGTGGTGGGCCGTTCATTGAATCCGTTATCAAGCTGTTCCACCACTTGATCCACAATGGCACTGATGCCATTTTGTTGGGATTTTAGCGAGCCAGAAGAGCCACTTCCGGCAATGGTGGAGAGGTCCGTCTGGGGAAACGGTGAGGCGGGATAGGATTTCTTCGGTGTAGTGCCCGAGGTCATGTAACCGGAAGAGGAGCCACTTCCGCCTGAATCGGTGGTAGCTGCCGAGCCCTCTCGGGAAGAGGCCGACCGGAAGCCGCCGCCCGTCGAAGCTCGACTCGCCGAACGACTTGAAGTTTGCTGCTGAAGCCACTGCTGCTCACGAAGCTCTCGGGCCTTTTCCAAGCGACGCAAATCCTCTCCGTACTGTTCGGCCATCTGAGCATAGTTGGCTCGAGCCTTACTCGAACCGGTGGTTTGACTGGCTTCCGCTTCCAGCTCGGCACAGAGTCGAATCAGAAAGCGAATACAGTCGACGTTTTCCGGAAAGTGTCCGTGAATCGATTGGTAACACTGGAAAGATTGTTGTAGGTTTCCCGCTCGTCGGTAACTGGCGGCAATCATCAGTTGCCACTTGATCTGGTTTGGTCTGGTTAAAATGGAAAAAGATATTTTGTAAAGTGAATTTTTATTTACAAAAAGCAGATGGCAATTTAGCTCTAAAAAAACGACCGCAAAGGCGTCGAGGTTAAACTTGAGTTTTCATAATTCTTCAAATTATGAAAAAAAATCGAATCGGATCGGAATAAAATTTGAATGATAAAACAGAAATAAAATTTGAATTGTTTAAGCATTCGAATCACAACAGTAAATGTTTGATTTGAATTGGTGATAATTTCGAATCATGGCAGTGAAAGTTAAGAATGGAATTATCGTAACTCTCACAGTACAGAAGTGTGACAGAAAACAAAAAATGCCAAATGGAAAACAAACATTGAACATTGAAAACAACAAAATTCACATGAATCATAAGAGTTCGAGATTTCAAAAATTCTTATTTTTTTATACTATCAAACAGTTTGTTAAGAATCCATGTTATACTCACTGTATCTTGGCAAGTTGTTCCAGATAGTTAATAGCTCGTTCGTACATCTTGAACTCGATGTAGTACGACGCAAGACGTTCGATTGTCGGAATGTGAGATGGAAGATATCGGTAGGCCTTTAGAATTAATCAATTTATTAGTTTTCTAATCATTTCATCTTGAAAATTGTTAATCCATACCTCCATTAGGTAGGAATGTGATTGCTTCCGGTCAGACTGATCCGCGGCTAAATCTGCCATTTTAACCAACAATGAAACATCAGTTGGAATGAGATGAAGAATCTTTTGGTAAAAATCAACCGCTTGGTCTAGGTTTCCCATTGACTCGTATCTGGAGATTTAGAAAATTTAATTACCAAAAATACATGTATTTACTTTTCAAACTTACATTGAGCCAATTTGATACAGCAAATTAATCTCAATTGTATTGCTAATCTTCTGGTGTAGACGATTCTGGTTCTTCTCGTTTGGTACGGCTAGAATTGTTCTCAGTCGAAACAGATAATCGAGAGCCCGGTCAAAGTTGCCTAACTTGCGTTCCGCCAGTGATAGGTTATAATATGCCTCAAAGTTGGTAGCGTTATGTGCCATAACCTCTTGGTAGAGGTCAATAGCCTTGCCATACTCGCCACGATGATAGTACAGAGTGCCTTTGTTGAGCAAGGCTCCGAGACAATAACGATTCATTGCTAGAGCTTCGTCTGCGTATCTGGAAAAATAAAGAATTATACGACTCATGTTAAGTTGGCTCTTATAGCTCTATTATCTTATTATCTATTATCTTATTATTAGCTCTCTTATCTTATAGCTCTACTAGATAGAATACAGTATACAGTATTCTCACTGATATTCGAACTAATGAATGTTGAGAGAGGTTCAGAAATAGTTTGTAATTAGAAGCTTCTAAATTGACTTTTAATCATCAAAAACTTTAAATATGACTCAAATTTTTTCTTATTGCTAATAAACTTATTTTACAAATAAATGTTTTAATTTTTAATATGGCTTTAAACTTAACTAGTATTTTTGTTCGGGAACTTTCTTATACACTGGTTTGTGTCGCGACTACATTCAAAACCAGTAACACAAATCAGTTTATAAAATAATTTTCAAGCAGAAATTCTGGTTAAGTTTAGAGTTTTTTAACATTAGTATTTTAGCTAAATTTTAGCCAAAATCACTTATTGATTAGGACTCAAAGATTCAGAAGCAATATCAATTAGCTTCTTTCAAATTCTAGTCTAGGATATGTTGATTATTTTATAGGTTTATTTTGCCACACATATCACTTGAAACAATCACTGACAAACCGGCGTTCAAATATATTTGAAATAATTATTTTTTTCCAAATATATTAGAGAACAAAAATATTTATAAATAAATTTGAAAAACTAATAAAATTTTCAAATTAGTTT
>WURS02041636.1:0-11245 GCA_011762765.2 Rhinocypha anisoptera
TCGGGACCAACGATTTGGTTCGTAATAACGAAAACTTCGTATAAACGTTGTTCGTAATAAGGAGAGTCTACTGTAATACCTTCTTTAGAAATTGGCCTCACAAGTTGCATGGGATCATTAATTCCTCTATCTTCTTTACACCCTGTCATCCAGGAGAATTCAATGACATTATGATCTGACAAGTTTGCGTCAAATACATGTATGTCATAATTTTATTTATCAATATTAGTTATTATATTATCAATACAGGATGACATTCTGGTTGGCATACAATTAGTACAAGGCAGGTTGTGAGATGTTAATATATTGTATAAGTATGATCTGTTTGTAGATCTATTCCTCATGTCCACATTGAGGTCTTCACTTATCACAATATGTGAATTTAGACACTGTAATTGGGCAAGGACAATGTCTAGCCGTTCACAGTATATGTTAAAGTCACCATTTGGTGACCAGTACAGAGAGGCAATGATCAGATTCTTTTCCTTAATACTTATCACAGCTATCTCAAAATGTAGGTCGATACAAAATGTTTCAAAATTAAGAGATTTAAAAGAGAGCTTTTCACTCACATAAATGCACACTCCACCATGCTTTGCTAATTTTCGGCAGTACATTTCTGGGGATGAATATTCTCCTATGTTATACAACTTACTTTCATCTGGGTGGAGTCAATGTTCATTTAAACAAACACATCATACTCTTTTCTCGAAGATAATTCTTCCAATTCCTGGATTTTATTTCTAATATATTGAACATTAAAAGAATGTACTTAAATATCATGCAAGGTTATCCCATTATCATTTCCCTTAATGCCAGTTCTCATATTGTCCTCTAAGAGTCACTTTGTCTTTAATTTCTGTATTTCATTTTTTGACCTGGTTTTCATAGGAGAACAGTGGCACTTACATTGGCTTGCACCTTCACAGGCAGCAACATCACTTACATTGGCGTTAATTATTGTAGTATCAATCAATGTAGCATTATCGACTCTGACATCTCTAACAGTAATCATTTCATCATTATTACTTGGTACACTATTGCACACACACTCACTTTCATCTACCATTATCTGTGGTGAAGTAGTATTCACAGACTTAATGCTGTTGTGAATGGCCTTATCGATAGATTCATTTTGCACTGTGTTCTTGTGATCATCTGGTGAAACTTTCATAGGAAAGAAGTATCGTGTGATTTGAACACCATCGGGCCAGTTTTCCCTCTTTTTTTTAACTCTTTTAAAAGTAGACTTCAAATATTAAAGCTTATCCTTACATTCTGTGGAGGGACTGACCTTACTTATGTATAGCCAGGCTCTACTGGGGACACCTTTTATTGTGGAGTTGGCATCGGTGCCCTTGTTTCCGAATATTTTTCGTCTATGGCGATGTCTTGATTGAATGAGAGTGAAGTAACTTTCATCCTCACCTGCCACGCAATCATGTACTTGCTCAGGTCCTTTTCATCTGTGTCGGCTGTTTGTGTCCCAACCTTGTCCAGCTCAGGAGCATTCCTTGTTGAGTTCACCGAATCCTTTGCAATGGGCCACCGCTTCCGCCTTTGGTAAATCATTAATCCACGAGGTTCCCTCTAGCTCCGCCATCACTAACAACAAAAAAAAACTAAGGAGGTCTAGGATTAATAGGGTTCAAATCTTCTCTTCCCGGGGTCCATCGGGAATCCAATCTACAGGGAGGGGAGGACCACAGCAAGGTTACAACTTGGATAGGAAAACAATGTTGATCTTAATACTAATCTAACCCCGTCAACCTCTTGGTAAAAGGGAAAAAGAATACCTTACCGATCGGGCCCCACGTTGAGCACCAAAAAATGTGACTCGTCCTGCCGCAGGAACAGCTTGTGGCCATGGATTCACGAGGAGACAGGAAATGGGTGCCAGCGCGGGAAAGGAAAAAGGTTTTCTAGGAAGGGGGGGTTGGTTCCGCCCACGCTCAGAAAGGGGGAGGGGAGGAATATATCCTTACGGATAGTAATTCTCTGTCGAAGATGGTCACCCACATAAAGCGGAGCCGAGTCTCGATCATCACGGAGAAGGGGAAAAATGGGAAGAAAGGGATCCAGGTATTGGGGAAGAGGCTTGGGAAAAGTATACTTAATAACTCAACACACCTATCAAACTCAACGAAAAGCTCATACGTGCGAAAGAACCTGCCACTCAGGCCGAGTGTCTCGGAGAGACTGCCTGCTCTCTCCTCCTCTCACAGTCTCCTTGAGGTCCCTCTTCCGCGGACAAACAAAAACATAAAAAAAAACAAATGAATCCCGGTGGGCACACTCGCCAGACCACCGACCGTTACACTGACAACAGAAAAAGCAAAGAGTTATTCATGCTGTTGGCCTGCCCAAAATCAACATTAAAATCTCCACAAATAATAATATTGTTGTTTTTGTGAAAAAAAAGAGCAAAGCCAAATTGTTCAAAAATAGAAAAAAGGTTACCAGAAGGTGATCTGTAGATACCAAATACATGAGTCTGATATTTTTCAAACATTAAGTTCACTCCACAGCACATGAAAACCATATCATCACAGAAGTCAACTCTTGCCAAATTTAAAATCTTGTATGGCTGCTTTTTCTGGCCAAATGCTCGCATCATATAGCTTATTGACAAGATTAAAATCCACAGCAATTTTGAAAGATGCATAGGGGCCTTTAGCTTTAAGACTTTCAACTTCAACACATCCCAAAAATGTACCTAGGCAGGAAACAACATCTCTATTTCAGCCTTTCTTAGTTTGCCCAAGTTCACATTAGGGACTCAAATGCTTCACCACAACATATTATCAACACCTTTTTTACATACTATGAGGTAAAGGCACTGTTGTTGACACAGGAAAAATGAAATGCGTACAATAAGAAAAGAATTCACACCAGATCAGAAACAGAACCGCAAACGTTAATGGAACTCTTTTCAAGTATTTACGCCCACGAAAATATCACTTTTCTGAAAGAATTTTTCGTACTGACCACGTAGTGAAGGATTTAAGCCCCTCCACCTTAAGGGGCACAGGATTTCCAATGTTATTGACAGCTACAAATGCATTCCATTGCTTAATTTATCGCACACATGTAGAGTTATGTATCATAATTAAAAAGAAAAAATGTTCTCTTTGGGCTAGCACAACCTTCCCAGACGGTTATGCTATGTAACCACATGTAAATGTTATTCACAAGAAGAATTTAAACAAACACTTATGGGTACTGTAATGACTTAGCATGATGACAGTCGAAGCGTGTCTCTGGCCCTTACACCATTTATTGGTCCAAAAAAACAAGTGCGCATCACAATACAAGAAACAAGTCGGACTCAACTGGTGGAAATACAAAGGATACACACAAATACATTACACTCCTCCCCTTTCCCTAAGGGCTATCATGGCCCCAGCAATTACAAGATTACAATTAACTTACAAATTTAGAACAATATAAAATAGTTTCAGAACATATAAAAAAAGGCACACAGTATCTCCAATGCAGTAGCACTGAATTATAAATGAGCACACTCATCATAAATCACAGTCATTTAGAATAAAAGGAACAATTGAACAAAATATACAAAGTCATACATTGATGTTGACTACAGGTCAAAGATCTCTTTTCTATTTCTTTGTGGGTACCTCCTCTGTGAATTGTCTGTGGCTGAGGGAAGCTTCTAGTACCCAGCCACTTCCACTTCAGTAGGCAACATAGTAACTGCTGTGCCATCAGTCCTGAGGTCCTCCTGCTTTGAACTACTCACACCGTTCTGGTTTGTCCTATTTCCTCTGGCTCTCAACTGATTTATGTGCCCGTGAATAACAGTTCCATCCACCGTTAACACGTTGTACAACCTGTATCCTTAATTAAACCTTGGACCCATTTCATTTGTCCCCTAGGGTACACTTTAACCATCACTCTGTCACCCTCACAAAGCATTCTCAAAGTTGAGTCACCTTGAGCCATCATTTGTACTCTGTTATGCATTCACAAACTTTTCCACAGTATTTTAGTAAGGACAACCGAGTGCGAAGTGCTCTGCCAAACATCAGTTCACAGGGAGGTTCACCGGTAGTCATGTGGGGAGTGATCCTGTATTGAAACAGGAATCGAGGCAAAGCAATGTTTAGGGGTATTTCTGAGTGCAAGAGGGTTTTTATTTTGCCATTAAATGTTTTTACCATGTCTTCTACAGCACCATTTGAAGCTGGGTGATAAGGAGGGGAGAAGGTATGTCTGATGCAATTCATCTCACAGGATTCCTTAAATTCTGCACTCGTAAAGGGAGAGCCATTGTCTGACACAATTTCCTCTGGAAGGCCAATAGTTGAACAAAGATTTCTTAATTTTGAAATAATTTCCTGTGCAGAACTATTTTTAATCTCCAGCCATTTAGTGGAGCTGTTGATGACTACTAAAAATAATTTATTCTTAAAGGGACCTGCTAAATCTACATGCAATCTTTTCCATGGTCTTTGTGGCCATTCCCAGCATTTTAAAGGTTCTTGCCTGGGTGATGACTTGTTCAATAAGCAAGACTCACATGAACTCACTAACAGCTCTAAATCTTGGTCCAATTTAGGCCATCACACACATGACCTAGCCAGAGATTTCATTTTTACTATGTCCATGTGACTAGCATGCAGCTCTTGGAGAATTAAATGTCTTAATTTGAAAGGTATATTGACTATTTCCCCACATGAGGCAAACTTTCTCAACTGTTAATTCGTGTTGCCTTTCAAAATAGGGCGTAAACTGATCTGGCACTTTGTGTGGCCACCCAAACATACAGCTATCAATCACCCTACACAAGACTTTGTCTACCTTGAAGTGTCGGCTAATCACCTTAGGGGTTATGGGAAGGAATTCATTTCCCCAATGTCTAAATATGAAACTTCTTCCATAACCTCTTCCTTTAGAGGAAGTCGAGGCAAACAGTCTGCAACTTTGTTTTCCTCTGCCCGTATATATTCTATCTTATAGTTGTAACCTTACAAAATTACTGCCCAGTGTTGCAACCTGCTAGCAGCCCTTTGTGGTATACCCTTTTTCTCACCAAAAATGTACAACAGTGGCTTGTGGTCTGTTTTTAGAGTGAGGTCCCTACCGTATAAATACAAATTGAACTTCTTAACCCCAAACATAGTAGCCAAAGCCTCTATCAATTCGGGAGTAATTTCTCTCTGTTTTCGTCAATGATTTGGATGCAAAAATAATTGGATATTGATGTAATAACATGCTGCCCAGACCATATGGAGAAGCACCACATTACTGTACCATAGGTAAGGAAGGGTCGTGATTTGCAAGAACACACCCTTAAGTATTTTTGCATTTTAATGATATCAAAAGCTTCCTCACATTTGTCTGACCACACCCATTTAACATCCTTCCTTAGCAGCTGATGCAATGGAGCCAAAATGGTTGCAAGACCAGGAAGAAATTTTGAGTAATGTTCCGTCAAACCCAAGAATGATCTCAGCTGTGAAATATTTTGTGGAGCTGGAGACCTTACAATGGCATCAATCTTTCCCGTGGTAGCATATAACCCATCTTTATCAATGCTATGATCCAAAAATTCCACTGATTTGCACATTAAGTTGCATTTCTTTGGATTGACCTGGAACCCTAAATGGTTAAGCTTATTCAGAACAGCCTCCAAATTTATATTATGCTCCTCATCATCCTTGCCCGTGAAAATAATGTCATCCTGAAAACATGCAATCCCTGACAGTCCCTACAAAACTTGGTCTATTGTTTTCTGGAATATGGCAGGAGCTGAGGCAACTCCAAATGGCAATGGGCATAACGAAAAAGGCTTCTATGTGTATAATTGTACAAATTCTTTGGGCCACATCAGATATGACAAGTTGCTGATAAGCCTGGGATAAATCAATGGTGGAAAACTTATGTCCACCCTGCAGCTTTAAAAATAGCTCTTTTACTCTAGGAAGGGGGTATCTTTCCACCTCTAAATGGCTATTTACTGTGACTTTGAAGTCTCCACAAATCAGATATTGCCATCATTTTTTACGGTTGGAACAATTGGGGTAGCCCAGTCACTAAAATCTACGGGATAAATGATTTCCATTTGTATTAGCGGTTTAATTCGCTGTCAACTTTCTCCCTTAGTGCAAAAGCTAAAGCTCTGGGGGAGCAGAATACTGGCTTCGTTCCTTCCTTGAGGTGCAGTGTAGCCTTTCCTCCATTAAATGCACTCATACCACCATCACATAATCCCTTGTATTTATTCCACAAACTCAAGGCTTCATCCCTAATGCTCAGTTTTAATTTTGTTATCGGGACATGGAAAATCTTATGCCCTATACCAATCTCTGCCTAAAAGTGGTTGGCCTCCTTTTGGCACAACAAACAAAATTAACTTTTCTTTAAATTGTTTATATGTGATCCAAGCTTCTATGGTACCCAATGGTTGGATTAGAGTATTTGCATAAGAACACAATTTTACTGGGGTGCATTTCAATGACAAATGTGCAAACTTTTCATAATAGCAACTATCAGATATAGCTGAGCCTGGATCAATCTCCACGCAAAGGACGCGAGAATACACAGTAACCCTTACCACCCAGGGACCAAATCCTTCCTGCTTTGCAGTTTCAACACTGAAAGGGGGCAATTCTGAATACAAACTTGCTGCCTGTACTGAAAAGGGACGCTGGGTTAGGTGGCGGGAGGATTTTTCACTGTTTTCAGAATCTGGCATGTAATTTTACCACAATACTGTTCCCTCCTACCTTCGTTGCACATGGCCTTTAAGTGTCCCACCTTCCTGCAAATATCACACCGGTGAGACCGGTATCTGCAAATGGCTCTCCTGTGTCCTGTGATGCCACAGCAGAGACATCTTTTGCCATTGGAACTCTGGCTGGACGACGGCAGTGGATTCGTTGCTCCTCGTCAGCTTAAATGTAAATCCTCGCGCCTCCGGCCCTCTTATCCAGTGGATTTCCCCCTCGTCACTCTCGTTCCACGTGGCATCCCTCCTGGCACTGTCCTGCAAAATGGACGCCGTACCCATTTTGAATCACCACGCTAGCCGTGGCATCCCGAGAAGCCTTTTCCCTTGATGACGCTATCCATACTGCCTTTTCAAACTCCAGGGTTTCATCTCCCAGATAAAGAGATTGGACTATCTCTTTATCACGTATTCCCTAGCACAAACTGATCGTGCAAGGCCTGATCCAGAAAAGTACCGTTCTTACAATGGCGCGAAGTCACTCTTAATCTGGTGGAAAATGATATAACGCTTTCGGTTCAGATTGCGTGCATTTATTAAATTTATGACGCTCCGCAATTACCTACCTCTGTGGACTTTTAGGGACGCAAGGTGATCGACTAACACGTAATATGAACTCCTGAAGGTTTGGCAGTAACATAGTTTATTATAATGGCCTTTATGGCATACAACTTTGTAGACCGCAATGGCGACGGCTCATAGTGGTCCCAAATCGAGAAAAGCTGGCCAAAATTAATATCGCTGTTATTATTACTCACTTACTTGATATGAAAGTTGATCTCTATGGTTTTTGATCCGGTAATTTTGAATTTGAAGATATCTTTTCTGTATTTGTGATAGTTTATTTATTATTTCAGTATTTGTTTAAACAATAAATTTAACAATTCTAATTAATTTTAAGGTTATTTTCTTAAATTTCATGGTCCCCTTATTACGATTATGAGTGACTTTTTACATTCAGTACGGATGCGGGTTCTACTCTCATATATGGAATATAGGGTTAAATACACTAGTTTAATACTTTTAATGTAAGTTGAATTAGAAATAAATTTCGCGAATGATTTCAATTGAAAAAGAAAATACTTTATTGAAAAACCGTCAAATTTATACAAAACACAATAAATTTCGGTGACTTGCTGCAGTTTGATGTCATCCCCTGTTGCCTTGAAGAGACACATCAATGGTGTCCCATTTCTTCGGCAACCCCATCATCGTGGACACATTCCGCCATTTCGGTGGTGTCTGAAAAATTGGATATATCGAATGAATATATAATTCTGTTTATGAGAGGGAGAATGGGAGTGGGTGGGTGGGTAACCTCTCACCTCTCTCTCTATTACAGTGTCCTCCTCCTCCAATTGCCTCTGCTCTCCAGCCTCACACTCCGTCCTTCGGAGGGTGCCCGGCGTATTGCCGGACTGCCCTCCGAGGCCCTCTCCTCCACAGCCATCCAAAACATTCCAAATTCCATTAGCAGCCAATCGTCTTACACCTCGTCTCCTTTCACATCCCCTGCTCCTGCCTTCTGCACGTCCTTACCAAGCGTCTGCTCCAGCCGCTTGTCCACTTTTCCATTTCCACCATCTCCTCCTCCTGCCTTCTCCACCACAGCCTCCACCTCCCTCCCCCCATCTCTCTTCTCCTCCTCATTCGCTTTAATGCAACCTGCAACAGGACATCGTTATGACTCGGTGAGGACACCTATTGCATCTTTTATTTTTTGCCTCCTCAGGATTAAACAAGACTTTATTTCCCTTACAGATGTGTAATATGTACCGGATAATTTTCTACATTAATGGAGGTGCGAGGATAACGGTTCCACGTGGTAATCTATGGATAAATATAATATATTTAGGCTCAATATTTAATTATGCATAAATAAGTATTCTTTCCGGTTTAATTTCATTCAATTATTACATTCCATTTTATTTTTATTAGTCAGATCTTCGACTATTTCACTCGAATGAACTTCATTTTCAATTAAACGATTGTCTAATAACTTCCCTTTGGAATAAACATATCACGTCTCTTTATTCCTCATTCATCTACAAAAATCTAATCGTGCAGGGATTCGTGAATCAGAGTTAAGCGTAAAGATTAACAGTTGGAGCACTGGTATAAGCAAAACTTCGTGGAAATCTGTTGTCTCAATGTTTCGCAATAATAGATTATGGAATGGCACAATTAATTTCTGTGCTTTTAGAAAACATAACTAGGTATTGTGAGTTATGTTACTTACACAATATCGCTCCCATTTCTGCGAAAAACTGCAAAATATGTGCTGTTCAAAATTCAGAGTGTACACTTGAAATGAGCTGCAGTCAGCAATTGACATCTCCACGCAATCGGTTGCTAAGGTCTTTCTCCATTGTCGCACTCAAGTGTCCATTTGAAGTACTTCTACGAAAACTAATTACGAAAAACAAATGCTGTTCCGGATGTTTGTAATGTATTTTCTCGACAGTTATCATTGTAATCTTATCAATTTATGTAAACGCCCAAACAATTGAGTGCCTTTCCGATTTTTTACCATTTGACTCTATCTAATTACTCGATGTAAGTACTGAGGTAATATTCCACATTCTTCTGTGGCACCGCATTTCCCGACTTACATTCTTTTTGAAGGATAATGTATAAGATTTTCGGGATGTTTTTTGTAATCCAGTGATTTGTTGTAGAGCAAGATAAGCATGGACGATCAGGGGAACACAGGAAGAATGTTATTGTTCCTCACCCTCTTATTCCCTGTGATTTCCATCACCCATAAGACGAATTCCTAAACAAAGGACACCATAACCAGTCCCTTGTACTCAATCGCAGCTGCGCTTAGTCTTACTAGAAACCTTATATCAAATAATTATTGACGGAATCCCTATTGCTCAATGCTAACAGTTGAATTATCCTCGTATTATATCCAACTACTCTGTCCACTTCTCCATCCGTCGCCAAAACCCACATATCAAATCCTCCAATCTATGCTCATCAATCATCCTTCCTCATGGATCAGGTTTCGGATTTCTGTAATGCTAAGCTCCATACGAGCGTTTTCAATAATCTTTTCTTCAATTTTTTACTTAGGGTCCCTCTCTTTAACTCTTTCCTTTTAGCAAAGGCCTCTTTTGCCGATGAGTGTATATACAATCTGACGTAATACTTTTTGCTGACGACTGCATCATCTACAGGGAAATGGGACAGGAAAATGACCGTTTTATACTCCAAAAGGACATTGATAGCCTTTCCGACTGGGTTAAATAAATAAAATGGTATCAACGCGAGTAAGAGTATTCAAATAACTTTCTCCAAAAAGAAAAAAGAACATCAGAATGGATACACTCTCTTTGGAGATAAAATCCCATGTAGTAGTAACTGCAAATATTTAGGTGTTTACATAAATAGGGATCTTGGATGGGTGGGGGGTGAAAGTGGACAACGTGGGAAGAGAAAGGCTTTCAATGTACTTCATTGGGCAATGAGAATTTTGAAAGGAAGTAGCAAAGGGATAAAAGAAAATGCCTACAAGGTTCTGGTTCGCCCTATCCAGGAATACTCGTCCCCAGTTGGTGACCCTTATGAGGTTAGTCTTATTAATAAGATAGAAAAGGTGCAGCGATAAGGCAGCAATATATGTACTCAACGGGCATAGAAGAACGGATAGCGTCACGGAAATGCTGGGTATTGTGAAATGGAAAAGTTTGAAAAGTAGAAGAAGGAAAAAGTAGGTTCGGTATGTTGTTTAGAATAATGTCAAATGAAAAACCGTGGGGAGATCTGAAAAAGGCAATAGAAAATCCTAACTTTAAGGGGAAGAACGATCACCGTTTTAAAATAAAAATCAGGGCTCAAAAAACGAGTCGGAAAAGAAATTATTTTTTAAATAGAACTATTTTTGAATGGAACCTGCTTCCTGGAGAATTATTTGTGCCCTTCCCATCAAGTTTTAAGAATATGTGTAATAGGCTGCCACTTGACAAAGGGATGGATGCTAACGGGGCTTCGCCTTATTTCGGACCTACGAGGGTCGTTCAATAAGCCCTTAGAAAAAAGTAGAAAAAACCCTTTTTTTGAGTAAATTTTTTTTTATGTTTCAACATAATCTCTTTTCAGCTCCTTATATTTTTCTAAGCGTTTTTCCATATTTTTTAAGTCGTCCAAAAAGTAGTATTGTAAACAGTTGCAAACACAGGAGCAGATGTGCCATGAACTTCATCCAACTCAGATTTGATTTATTTCGACGTTAACCCTTTTAAATACAAGTGTTTAATCACCGCTCGAAACTCACTTTTATCCATTTTAATAATCAAGTGAAAGTTGTTTACTTCAATCGATAACAACAATGAGACTATGTCATGGATACAATTGTAACTCTAACAGCTGACTAGTTAGGAATGCTGGTAACTGGTAAAAATTCATTTACGATACTAAGGGCCGGTATTATGACTCATTGTTAAAATTCTCAGTTTGCTAACTATCAGTTAAGCTAACTGTTAGATAAAG
>WURS02041647.1:0-11245 GCA_011762765.2 Rhinocypha anisoptera
AACGTCGAGGGATTCGATAATTGCGGCAAACGCACTACCCGGGTGGGTAAAGACCGGAACAAATCCATCCCTCCACCTCCCAAACGCGATGCGTGTGAAAGGGGGTGAAATAAACGCTATAGAGTCATGAAATAGATGGTGGCGGCCGATCCATTGTGGAATTCCACGGTATTTACGGAATGAAAAAACTTTGCAAATCCACATAAAAAATTATTCACGCGGTCAACACGCTGTACGGTCGCTACACTTTAGCATAATCTGGACTCATGATGCTACCGTGTGGCGAAACATGTTGAACGTGTGAATAATTTTTTATGTGGATCTACAAAGTTTTTTCATTCCATATAGAGTCAGGTGAGATATGTTGGATACGATCCATGATCTACGAAACGAGGACAACTTTCAATTTCCACTCAAAAAGCTTCTTCTTTATTTCGACACGTTTCGGTGTACTACACCATTTTCTTGAAAAAAAAAAATTCTCGTGAAAGAAAAGACTCGAGAAAATGCTTGAACAATGCCTCGATTGGAGATGAAATTTTCCGAATGGCGCAAAATAATTGTTAACTTGGATTTTATTCCACAGAAAAATGTAAACGCGACCGGTTTCGACGATAATCGTCATCATCTGGTCATACCACATGGTGACGGCCTCCACAGTGAATTTTTCCGAGTGGCATTTAAACAGCATGGGATATTTCCCCCCGTGATGAAGAGCGGGGGCCGACTTCAGTGCTTTGATTATCGCAGCCGTTTCCCTAATTCCTATTCCCCTAATATCCATCGCAAGTCCGGCAATCGCGTGTGTCAGAACCATAAATTGTCATGCTAACGGCATTGTTTTTACGTCGCTATATTAAACTTGAGTGGCCCTACTGTATTTTAGTTCCCACTCTCCCAGTACCGTTAAATGCCAGTCACGTTAATGAAAAAGTTAGGACGCGTTCTCTTTGTCCATTTCTGTCATTCTCACTTCCGACTCCCACGCGTCAAGCTCTTTCGGATACGTTTTTAGTCTCCCTGAATCGGCTTACGCCTTTCCCTTAATCCCTCCTGTTTTTAGAGTGTTAATCGGTATTTTTAAATGTTCTGTTTATACATATTTCTCTCCTCGTCGCTGACGAAGGCAGGCTCACCTGTCGAAACGTACGACCCAATATTGTGAGTGTCCTTTTTGTTTGTGTCTCTTTCTCTCTATCTATGTTTATGTATATGCCAAATGAATTGCGCTCCGTCGCCACCAAGATTTTCCAAGTGGAACTATATATATATATATATATATATATGCGTGCGCGACGGAGTCTAAATGCCACTGTCATCTGAAAATTTCTATACGAATCTTTCACAGAAATCTGCGAGTTTTTTCGAGACGCGACCAACTTTCTGTGACCTCTGTCCAGCGGCATTGCGTTACAATTTCCCCCATCCCTGCGAAGCGAGTTCTTCGCGCGGGGAAAAAGTGAGATTTTTGGAGTGATCTGGAGGGAGAAAAACACTGGCCTATTTTTACTACTGGAAACTACGGCGTTAAGTGGGCAGTTAAAAAGTTTGAATTCAATTACTAGGTGACACAAGAGAACCGTTACCCCAATCATTTGACTTTGCCTATGCACGCGCTCACCCGATCTAACTCTACGATTCGCGATGATGTGTAAAAGCTTGTTTTAATTCGGATAATATGTGTACAATCATGGATACAATCATGGGATACTATGGGTATTGATATTAATCTACTTCACAAAATCTTCTTCTTCCTAACAGGATTAGGCTTTCATAAACCTGTTCCGGTTTCACTTTACAATCTTGTTCTTGGTCCTCCGACACTTCTCTTGCCTTTAGGTTGATATTCTATCGCCTGTTTCGGAATTATCCAATTTGGCATTTAAAAAAATGTTCGTTCCATTTTTTCTTGTACTCTTATAATTCATTAGAGATTGCCTGGACACCTAGTTTATCTCTCATATGAGTATTCCTTAATTTATCAATCTTTGTGCAACATTTCACTAATCTTCAAAATTTAATTTCAGACGATTCAATCTACCTTAATATTTTCGGCGCCCTACATTCTGACCAATGCAGAAAGTACTTCATAAAAAGTAGCAATAATAAGGCAAACCGTACGGAATAAATTTTCTGAATTTCACACGGAAGTGAGAGGTCAAAGTGTGAACAAGGAAAACGTGGCTGTGCTACCAGATAGGATAGAGACTCAATTCTCCACCTTGATACACACGGCTAAACCCAAGCTACGAAATTTTCATGCCCAGAAACATCATGCTGCACAAGGATAGGAATGCGGCCTCCTTCCCTGATGTGTGAATTTTCATGAGCCTATGGAGCTAGTAATAAGTGAGCTCTGTTCTCACCAATGAATCCGACCTCAGGGTTGAAAACTGCTGTGGGAAACGGCAGAGGAAAGGTGAAGTTTGATTGCGTGGGACTACTGTTTTTTGGAAATATAACCGTGTCGTAATAGAAGACAACGGCCCCATTATTTTTGCATTCCAAAATTGCATTTCTAAGACTGCAATCCCTAAGCAATGCAACCTAAATAATCCATGGTCATCCAACGTCTTTTTATGTTGGAAAAATTAGGAAAATATTGAGATACGGGCAAGGAATGAAAAATTTGAAACTCACAAAATTTTTTTCATAGGTGTTAAAGTTTGACATTGTCTAACCTCCTCCAACAGCTGATGTCGGGTAAATCGCCTCATTGGGTGCCCGATTGTGTCTGTGTGGGCATGAAAAACTTTCTCTGGAAGAGACCGCAGCTAAGAATGAGGCTTAACAATTCTCTTCTTTAGCCTCGGTTCTCTATGTCACTTTTATTAGTAATATGGTTTGATTAACCAATCTACCCTTTTAAGAAGTGTTTTAGAGGAAAATATACTTAGTCACCCGGAAAACAGATTCCTTAAACCACAGGAGGTACTTTCAAAAAGAAGGGAAACAGTGCCAGAGCTTAGATAAAAGTTAATTAATGCAAAAGAATTAGTGCAACAAAGATTTAAATATTTAGTGCAAAAAATTGTATAGTGAATAATATTGTATGGCAACCAGTCAAAGTCCTAGACGAAAGACGATGAGCGAATGTTTTTCAGATGTGGGCATGGGGAAAGATGGATAAACTGAAGTTGTTAGAGAGGAAAAAATGGGGGAATGTTTTGTGGCTAATTTGCAAAATGTGGAGAAGGTGATATGATACAAGTGGTACTAAAAGCCACGTTGTGCTGAATTCATTAACAAGGTAGAATGGTAGGAAATGGAATATGCAGAAGCAGTAAAAGAAGAATTAGCAGAATTATGTCATATGATGCATATAGGATGTATGGGTTATAATTTATGTATTACAGAAGAAAAATTTACACTAACACCAAGAGCCGTTTCTGATGTTCCATCAAAACCCACTTTTATCTCTTCATAACAATTCTCATGCTTAAGGAAAAGAGGGGAAGTAGTTATTAAATCATGCTGAGTGAAGGAATAATGCTATCACAGAGAAAAAACAAATAAACAATCACTTTGCACGTATATATATATTGACGATGTATATCGACTCGTGGCCAAGTACCATTTATTTATTTCAGATGCACGAGTTAGCGACTGAAAATTTTGCGGAGTGGTGCGTCACATCATGCTGAAAATTGAGAAAACTCCGAGTGCGCACTCAGCTAAGATAACTTCTGAGACTTCGTCTGCATCAAATTTCACAGATAAGCAGCCACGTTCGCGGAATGCGCTCTGACGACTCATCATTCCAGCACCAACACGAAAAATGGGCGTCTTTGGTTCCAACTCGGGCGACTGGATCGAATAGGAAAGCTTACTCGCCTGCGGTCGAAGTTCTCCCCATTCCATGGAGTCGTAATTGAACCGGCGAGACTCCGATCACAATATGATTCAGATCTCGCCGATAGCGTGGGAAGAGCGGGTCGAGTCTTTTCCCATACGCGATTTCAAATATCCTTGCGATTGAGAGGAACGGGAATTAAGTAGTATAACTCTGAAAGAGAGCTCTACGGCATGCGAATGGAGAATGACGGATGAGATGAGAGTGGACTGAGTGTAGTATCGGAAAATTACAATGTCCTTAAATCTTCAGCCGTGCTCGTTGCTTCCTACCGTTTGCTTTGTAAGGATTTTGTACCTTTTAGATATGGACGATTTCAAGGATTGATCGATTCGAGTCGTATTGTGTTAATCGATTCGTTCAGAAAATCGGATCCTATAAATCGATTCGAATCGAATTATATGAATCGTATGGAAAGCATTTCATAAAAAACTGGACTGAATTGATTCGCCGTCAAGAGATTGGCTATGAAAGATCAAGTGATTCAATGTTGCCTTAATTGCTCTACGGCTCAAGAGAAGTGACACATTATATAAATAACTATATGCAAACATTAAGATTATCCTCAACGACTATAAAACATGTTTACCGAGAATGTCGATCAACATGTGCAAACATCTCGTAAACCATCCGCAAGGGTATTTGAATGCACTCTATAGGAATCAGTCATGAAACGAGTACAAATTGCTACAAATTACTTTATTTCTTTTCTTCCATGTCTTTGTATATCAGCAGTGACACTCGTACATTAATACCTGCTTCTCCATGAATCATCTGTTGTTATACGCAACTCGTGTGGTGGTAAAACCACAGTCCTAAATGGTGCTAGACTCCTGGCGGCCAAAATTGAAGATGAATCGTTTTCGATATTCTGAATCGTTTAATTTTCAGTTTAAGACCAAATCGAAATCGAATCATAATTATATTCGAATCGTAATTATAAATGAATCGTGCATTTGTAACAGCTTCTTCATTAAACAGCACCTTCAATATTAATAAGAGTTTTGGCTAATCGTAGACTACTACCACCTGGCCGCCAAAATTTGAAGATTCGAATAGGATTCGTAACTGAATCAAAATCGTAACTGAATCGTAATCATAACTGAATCAGAATCGTAACTAAATCGGAATCGTAACTGAATCGTAATCATAATTGAATTGAAATCGTAACTGAATCAAATCGGAAAGGAAACGAATCTAATCAGAATCGGATATAATAATCGATTAAAAATAATCGGGAATCGTATTAAAATAATCGATTTCCGACTGAATTGAATCGGAATCGCCCATCTCTAGTGCTTTTCACTTCCTCGATCTCTCTCTCACCCTGGAGGAAGCAAGCACATTTGGCAACATTTACCTACAACGTGCGAAGACGCTCGGAACTTTGTGAGGGCACACGAAACTCGGTCGCAGAGACATTTGAAATCTGGTATAGTACGCCGTGATCAGATATTATGGTACACCACTCACCGATTTGTTCCCCAGCTGCTTCACTTTGCACGGCAGGTAGGCATGGGTGCCGAGCTGCGTCGTGATGTTTGTCGGCACCGTCGTATCGAAGTACGGCCCCGTGTAGAGGCCCGTGAATCTCTTCGAGTGGCTGTGCAGGCGGGTGGCTTCCCCTTCGACGGCGCCGCCGACGGCCGAGACGCCTTCGTCGTCTTCGTCAACGCCCCAAGGACGAATTTCTATTCTCTCTAGCGCTGAGAAACCTTCGGCTGCACCAAAAGCTGAAAAGAGAGAAACTCGAGTAAGAAAATTATCTCTCAAGGAGATCGAAGCCAGGGTCCGATATGATATTATGCTTAACAACTCCCTTTCACTTGACACAACATGATGTAGAATCGGAGATCCCTTGTCTTCACCCCACCATTCCACTTCAGAAGTACAATGAGTGTTTAAAATGTTGTACGGTGTGATAAAAACAATAGAGATGAAATTATTTCTCAGAATCGCCACAAGTGGAATGCAGTGAATTTTGAGAAGGTTCTATATGAATCAAATGACCTCACTGAAATTTAGTCGGTAACCCATATATCGATTCTCGCTGCATCACATAATATGGTGTTGAGAGAAGGTTGGTGGACACAATAAAATAATTACAACACAATTTTTTTTGGAAGGAAGAAAATATACAGGCCTTTTACAATTGACTTCAGCATGAATGCTACACGAGGCAATTTCAGTATGAAAACAAAAGTATGAAATTCCAAGGGCGTCACATCTTACGAAAATACTTTGTTTAAATTCACAGTTTACGAGAACCCAGGTATTTATGATAAACCAATAAACCTTATTTCAATACGGCGACGATTAGAAAATGTTTGAAATATATAATTTGGTACAAAATAATTTCGCACAACTTAAATAGTAATACAAACTGTTATTTCGTACTGTTATTTCGCAAAAATACATTTAAGATTTAATTACATGCAGCTCACCATTGAAAAACATTATTTATATTTAATCTTCTTTCTTGTATGTGGTCGGTGAGTAGATCTAGGTTCATAAACCCTGTAAAACACCGAAGTACAAAATAATCATAAATTTTACGACGACAGGTTTAATTTCGTAGAAGTTTAGTATATTCTTGATTACAGCATGAATTTATATGGTACATATTTTTTCACAGATTTTATTATTTGGTACAACGCCGTATCAAGGTAAAACACGTTGCAAAAAACAATAAAGTCTGTGGAAAAATTCGTTATGGATTCATTTTGTAATCATGGTTACCAAATGATCATGATATGTTGAAAACTACATAATTTATTTTTCCATCAATGTTTTTATATCTTTGCAGCTATTTTAGTCGCTTATACGCTGTACTGAGATATCGTATCCTTATGAGTGTATCAGACGCCTAAGTGACGAACTAATTTTTCCGGTAGAAAATATTAGTGGGAAAAAACAGTTATCAACGTTTGATTTTCATTGGAAGGTGAATTTTCACATAGTAAGGCCTAAAACACTTTTATACCAAAGACTTCACTCATCAATACTTTCCTAGGGATCGAAACACCACATATCTATCAGAGTAGGACAGAATTGTGTTTTCAAATGGCATTGCTATCAAGGTAAACATCTCGCATGCGTCTCTCAATTTAAAACGCAGAAAACACATGTAACGGAGATTTCAGCTGTAAATTCTGCTATTAACCGTCCACCTTGGGCTTCACTGTTTAATTTGGGTATGGTTAATGTTACACATTAAACATGTTTTTGTGTTTCACACATTTTTCGCGTCATTGTATAACGATTGATTATAATTGATGTAAAACGAACAATATTATAAGAGTTAAAATGTAGTTGCAAATGAATCTATGTGCAAAAAACCATGGTAATAAGTATTTTATGTCCCTAGAATAACATAAAGATATTAAATGCTCATATCACCAATTCTAATTTAATTTAAAATTGCATTTTTTTATTAAAAATAATTACCGCCGCAACTCGCACTAAAGTGATTTACGAGTAGTTGAATAAAGATTAGGGACAAGTCGATTAATAAGCACGCAAAAGGAATCTTATTTGAAATGCAAATTTCCTGAATGTGCGATAACATCAGTAATACAAAAAATCAAATGGGGCAACTTTGGACTTAATTAAAATTATTATTACACCAAAAGCATGAAAGTACCCAGGTAATTTAATTTGAATTTTAACTTTTCTTTTATTATGTCGTGATTTACTGATATGCTTTGCAATTTAAATTTAACTCTAGGCTAATTAAATATTATTTTTCTACGGCGTTTTAACTCCAAAGGAAGCTGATTTTCTTCTCAAACGGTCCGGGGAAAAATTGAGAAGTCATTTTCATTTTCCTCTTTAAAGAATTATAAGGAATAAAACTCCCAAAGCTACTAGAGCAGGAGGAGAAATATGGCACTATTACACTAATGAAGAAATGCATCCACGTTTAATTGGTGTTTATTCTGTACAGACATTAACCTGGCGTGACTCTCCTGGAGGTGACAAAATGTCACATTGAAACGAGGTCACCTCTGGAATTTGAAGACAAGGCGACACAAGAAAGAATGGAGAGAGAGGGAACATCCGGATAAGACGTTGTGTCTGCAAAATTTCTGGGAAAAGAAAGAAAACGGAGTGAGAAGCAATTCTTTAAGAAGGCAAGGAAAGGTGACAGAAGGGACTTCTCCTGAGTTGTTCGTTCTAGTGCTTGCAGGTGACCTCTTCCGTCGAGTAAAAATTCACAGAGAAAACGTCCTGATTATTATAAATTAACTACCGAGCTTAATAATTGTCAAATGACCAGCTACTTGTGGTAACTATAGCAGGAAGGGTATGGAATTTATCTATGGCGAAATTAACTGTCTCTCGAGAGTTAATGCCGTTGAACAGCTTGATGAAAGCAGCAATTGCCTGAGGATTTCAACTCTAAGACTTATTTTTAATAGATCTTAAGCCCGTTACACACGACGCCATTTATTGAGCCAGAAATGGTGCAAGAAATTGCCCGCCATGTTATGCGTCGTGTGTCATAGCGAATTGCTTGCCATCTGGAGGCGGCACCAAAAGTTTCCTGTTAGCAGCACAGGATAGATCGTGTTCTATTTCCGCCATTTTTATTGTACCATTTATGAGAGTTTATGCGAGACTCGGCGACTAAAAAATATCATTATTTCCATTTAAAACGTATTTCATTATTTTTATTGCATATGTTGATGTATAATTAACATATTTTAGTTATAACTAATAATGTGTAAAACGTGCTATGGAATTGTTAGTAATGGTACGTGCGAATCTCAACTACTTAAGAACAGCATTTAGTTAGTATTCTCTTTAATTTCAGTTTAAAATGTATTTTATTATTTTTATCGTATATATTGATGTGTCCGCCATTCTCATGCAATCTATGGCACCGACCTCTGGTTGCGTTTGTACAAACTTCATGCAATTAGTTGAGCCAAGAATGGTGCTGCAAAATCCAGGCAAATTCTATTACCATTTCTGACCCAAGAAATGGCGTCGTGTGTAACGGGCTTTAGCTATCGCGATCATTTGCATCCTGTTCTCAAATCGTACGAGGAAAAATGAGGATCTTTCTGTTCAACAGTTTATCTCTCTGATTTTACCCCTGTGGTCTGATCTGCTCTAGTGATCGTTTTTAGCCTCTTCGACGAATTGATCTGCCCACTAATTTAGAAAGTAAATTTAACCTCGTACATTTCAATCTGAGATCAAGGAGTGGCTCCCAACATGATTGCTGCAGTGACATCGTCACACTGCTACGCTGATTATAAAAAGTTTTTCACGAATCCAACTTTCCTAAATTGGACGTAATCTAATTCCAAAAACGTCAGGGTTTACTCTCCCTCTGCCGCCAGCGGTTTCCCATAACGATACTAGTGCTCAGAAAATCATTCCAATCTTGGTTCAAGCAGGGGGAGCTGGAGTGTTCGGAGGCGTCACCGGGAAATAATCCGGACCACTCTGTCCAGTAGACGAGCGACAGGCCCCATGAGCTACCTCTTAGTAGTTAATTGTTGGACTTATATACGAGTTCATGGACCTTGCACCTGACTAAGATATGCTAAACACTGTACTAAGTGGCGTGTACCGCCGATGACTCACGCCACGTGTTAATCTTACCACGCATCCCAAGCGTTGACGAGTGGGCCAATGTGGAAATGAAACTGCTATTTCGACGGTTGAAAAATATTCCTGTCAACCGAAATTGTGTGTGTGGGGGTCGGGGTGGCGGGGGCGTCTTCGATCCTCTCTCTAAAACGTGCAGCAGCAGACGGACGAAACCTGAGCAGCGTGACTGACGGCGGTGCCTGTGTCAAAACGACGCCGCACAAGTTTGACGTAATCTGAAAAAGTTGGCTGAAATGTGCAGACGATAATAATAATAATAATCTTGTGCAAAAATGTGTACACGGGGGTGGGTTTTCGACGTCGCTGAACACGATGCCGCATTCGATATATATATATGTAAAACATAAAACAAATAGCAACGAAACATGTGCTAATAAAAAAAATAAGAAAAATTATCGTTTAAAATATACAAAAGTAGTACAGGTCCATAAAGTCCGGTGTTTTTTTTATTGATGCAACTTGAAATAAAATGTATTTAGCAGCAAAAAAATGGGAAAGAACTCGGTCTTGCTAAGTCTAGAAAGAAAAAGACAGTAGATTTTTACAAGTCACTGCGTTCCGTGCTGGAGGAGCGGCGATTGGGGAGTTTACTCAGTTCGAGCGAGGCGTGTTGTCTTGGCGACGCCTCTGTGCCGGACCGGAGACTTTTCTCCCTTGGTCACTAATCACTCGCGTCAACACAGACTGTGTCAAAGGTATGGGGGGGAGGTGGAGGGGGGGGGCGGAAAAGAGCAGCGAGTCCCGTCGGGGGTCCTGGGTCGTGAGCGAGGCCTCTCGTCCTTGCATCCGCAGTAGCGTGTGCGGAGGAGAGGGTTGCGGAAGGGGAGGGTCACCTAGGGGGCATTGACTGACTGCTGAACGAGGAGGCGGGACATCGCGTCGGTCGCACCTCCCCCGAAGGTAGGATTGGGGACAAAAGTTGAGCGCCCGTCGCCGTGACGCGGAACCCATCGACCGTCAGGAAAACGCGCGCTATTAATTTTACGCATGGCATCCTCGTTCCACGCTGCAGCCCGACGGGAACCCAACAGTACATCGATCGACTGCTGATCGGAAGGTGTGGCTATGGAGACCACACCGGCCCACGTTACGAAAAAGGCCCACTAAGGAACCACCAAAGAACCGTTTTGAGCAATCGGCGTTCTCCTGGTTCGATATTTATTTTCATAGGTGTGGCAGAGCGGCACGCGATTGCCTCCTCGCCGGGGAATTTTCTTCGAACGTTTTTGGAGGAATCCAACTTAAAAGGGAACCGAGGGTGGTGGGATGCCCTCCTCATTCCTGCGGACCAACCGGCAGCGGTTGGTCTCTCGGAGCCTGTTGATCCCTCCCTGGTATTAGTTATTTCCGTATAGTAGTTGTGCCGGACGCCTCCGTTCGTTTGCTTACGCGAGGGGTTTCTGTGTCATTGTCCGTTGGGACTCCCCGCAGTCTCCCGCGGTAAACTACCGCTTCTAGTCGGGAGCTGGGTAGTCCCTTTATGGACTTCTGCTTCTAACTTCTAAGCGTTACCCTGCAAGCCGCCGCAAGGGCGTGTGGCAGGGTGTGAGCCACCACCAAACATTCACATCTACTCCCAAATGCAAATATTGAGATACATATTGCAGCCAGGATGAAGCAACCAACCAAAACCACAGTGATCAACCCGAAGGTTAATCACTGTTAAGTGAGGGTAGAGCTCACCATTTACTAAGCCAACGGCGTGTGGAAATTCACACACATCAGGGTAGAGGGGCCAGTTCCTTTCCCTGTGCCGCCTGTGGTTTC
>WURS02041658.1:0-11245 GCA_011762765.2 Rhinocypha anisoptera
CATACTGCCCAAGCATCCAGTCCACGACGGAAAAGAAGAGAGGATCTTACGAGATTTGAATTTGCATAACCCTTGGGCGATGGACCAATCGAAATTTTTCACCCTTGACGTTGACGTCCGGGTGCTCACGACGGAATGCGTTGGCGATGCCGCTGATTTATTCATTTGTGGCGACGCTCAACGCTAACAAGTAAAAAGTGACGTTCCTGCTAAGGAGGAGGAGGTGTTTTTAATTCCGTTACAAATCACTCTTGCTCACCATAAAGGTCAAACCCCGTAAAACTTCTAAAAGGATCCATCATCATCATCACAGTTGTCAAATCGAAGGTTGACTTCATGATCTGAGGAAGTTTCACTTCCCCAGATCCAAGCTCTTTTGCAAAGGAAATTCACAAATTAATAGTGGGAACTGATTTAATTAACGTTTCGCAGAAGATTCATTTTTCATAAAATTACAACGATTCCATTTCAGACCGATTTGATCAAATCTATCATTCTGGAAATGAAACTGGACACAATTAATCCCATTGGGGTTATCTATTTCATTTGGTTTCTACTCTGGCATTTGGTATTTAATCTGGCGTTCCGTAATGTTCTGTATTTTTGCATTCTGTAAATGTTCAGTATTACGGTAGGGCTTTTTATCAGCAAATTTGTATTTCTTTAACAAAGCTTGAAAACAGTGTACTAACTCTATTCCACGGGAATCGATTTCTCTGGGTAATAAACTTTTATTATTTTTATAACGCTTTGTCACCCTTCCCCAATAAGTAATGCCAATCGCCCAATTAAGTGATGCTAATCTCAAAGTTTAGTCCCCTGGACAGCATCTATTATAATGTGTGTATTTATACGGAAAGTTTTCAAAATTATACCCGTAAGAATAAAAAACTTCACGCAAATTATCTACTCATTCGTTGCAATACTTCTTCTAACAAGGCGACGCCAATGCTGACACGAATGGAAACTCAACGAGTCCAACTATATTCGAAGAAATAGTTATTTTCAAATGATTTGAATAGTTTATCTCATATGTACGCACACATATAAGACGTGACTTAGAGCACCAACATTGTTATTTCACAGTTATACTGTTTAATAAAAATTTTTGAGCTTTAACATATAATGCATAGATTCAACCAAGTTACCTGATGGAAGAGCTTTCATGTTGGTACATCCCTTAAAAAAAAATCTCATTGAGATTTATAAATTCAAACGCTTGCCAATTCTTTTTTCCTCTGTCTTCTCCTGTGGAAAATACCGGAACAACACTTCATTCCGTCAATTCCTTCACACCACTCAATCGTCCACGAATTGTTTCATGCAGTACAGCCTCTGTTTTCCTTACACCGAGTCAATTCTACCTTGAGTATAAAAGAAATATATTTTGAAGCTTCAAACGTGCTAATGGTACTTTAAAAGGGATATCTCCACGTGCGAAAATCCTCTCTCGCATAGTCGTGCGTTTCTCCTCCGACCCTCTCCTTCCCGGCCGCCATCCTCGATCGTCGCTGTGGTTTTCCATAAACATCTCCCGCGACCACGCACCTGGCCTCATGCTCCGCGCTACCACTTCCCCCTGCCTCCCTCACAATCACTCCCGCCCTCTCCAGCAGATCACGACCTCCCTCGTCTTGCCTGTCACCCACGGCGAGCGGCCGCAGAGACACACGACTGCGAGGTCTCTCCCACACTCCCAACTCTCAAGTCCGCGGGAGACTCTAAAAAACCCTCTTTAAAAAATTCTCCTTCTCCTAACGGCATGATGAATGGTCACCTCCCATCTTTTTTTCGGACGTTTATTGAGACGTGAATTATAGCCGAGCGGAAAGTGTTACTTTTATTTTATTGTTGCTCATTTTTATTCGGCCGATTCGTTTTGTACCAGGCCGTCAATTGGTGCCGTGGGCAATGTACCGTGAATTTTCCGCGAGGTCTATTTTCGAAGGTGAAAGATGTTCATATGGGTGTTCGCCGGCCATTGGATGAGGACATTCGCCTACTGACCGCAGGGTTTCGAAACCTCGTCGGAGCCTCCGGAAACTCGAAACTAAGCCGAAATGATGTGTGATTTTTCGGATTCAAACACTTTCTGCGAAATAAATGGCACCAAAGATGGAAGAATCCAGCCCCATTTTCAACACAGAGCTAGGGATACCTAATAGATCAGACTAGGTGTATCCCGGTGCATGGACTTTGGATAGGTAGAACGAAAAATCCATGTTCTTGAATTTAGGAATACGATTCACATCGAGGAGAAAATTTTTTCCATATTATTTTTCCTGGGATATTGTCATCAACTGCCTGTCACAATTAGGTATTTTGGAAGCATACACTCATAGGACTTCAAAAATTTCAAAAATAGAAAAAAATTCATATACCGCTCCATCCTAAGCAATCTAAATAGAAAGCCTTTTACTCTCACCCATTACATATTTGCGAATAACTGAAGAAACTAATTCTTATGCTCTTCATCTCTCTTATTTTTACACCCACGCAGATAAACAGTTGTGAATAACTATCCCAAATCGCATTGCAAAAATAGCTATCCCAGATTGAATTGATATTCCGTTATGCATCGAGGAGTACAAATTACAATTTTTTTTATTACTTCCGTGGGCAAAAACTAATTTTCCTATTTATCTCGGCGACCATTTTCTGGAGGCATTCCCAAGCCGCATTAATATGAAACTGAAATATCAACATATTCATAAGTATTAGTGCACGTGGTTAACAGTGTACCAGTAAGATAAATGGAAATATGTCATCAACGTGAAGTAAAAAGTGCAGTATCATGAAATTATTCCAAGGAAAAAATATTATGACCATTACATTAGAACATCAGTAAGCTATGAAGTTCAATCCTCAGTGGAAATATTACCACCGTATTCCTTATAACGTTAAATAAAACAAAATAACAATATCTTCAGCAGCACTTCATAGCATTCTGCGCAAGATGTGTCTTATTTTTATCATACAGGAACTAAACGAGATATTACACTAATAAAATTGACGGTGTTAAGCGTAATGTAGTGGAAGATAGGCATGTTTAATACACAAGTGTACCTGATGATGGCCTTACAGCCGAAACGCGTTGTGTAATAAAAAAAATATATTTTGTGGAACAGTACTACATCTTTTTGTATGAAAAAATAGAGATATTACACGTTTTGAAAGTAATTTTAGGAAACCTTATTTATCTTTCTCATATGCTTTATATTTATCTTTCTCATGTTCCGTCGCTCACTACTATGCTAGATAATTTTAGAAGTCTCAATTCTAAGGAAAGCATGGGCTTCAACTACACTTTTCGCATTAATTTTCATTCGAAGAATGTGAAATATACACTCAGGCGATATTAGGACTAAGCAGGAGTTCAATAAAATCCGTGGTAATTGACTTGAATCCATACGAATTGGAGATGCCCTATTTTTCTGTGAGTACCGACTTTCTACAAAGATAACGTATTTGATCTCGGTAGTATACCACACGTCAAAATACCTATGTACGTTCTGACAAATATTTCATTTCTTCAATTTTAATTTTAACTTCTTCAATTAACTTATCCCCTCTTTAAAAATATGCCTTTATAAGTGTTCCCATGCAACGGTAACTAAGTTTACTCGCCGGTTTGTAAATCGTTATAATTAAGTATTTATTATTTAAGATGTCCCTTTCAGACAAATATCTCTCTTGACGTACAAAGATGCATCCTGAATGTTTATCCATATATGTATTATGTCTCGAAAAGTTCTCGCGTATTGCTTATAAGTGTATTATCCAATAAAAATGTTATGTGACTTATTTCCATTTTCAAACTGTTTGTCAAATAATAACTATAGATCCAGATTAAGTTAACGAACATATAAAAAATCACTCCAGTGAAATTTCCCGATTCTATTCACCCAATATCGTTCTTCCTTTGGATTAAAACTTGCACAACTGATACCGATTCCTCTTCCTATTTTAATAGGGAAATTCAAATCATTATAATAATATTGACTTTTGAGCAAATAATAAAACATTTTTTATACATGAATATGAATAGAGGGTATTTTTCTTGTCCGAAGCTACAATGGTTATAAATAATTTAAATAATAAGATTTATTTCACCTACGCCTTCCTGTAAGACAATAAAAAGCAGATATAACCCAGAGGATCGGTTTGATAGATCAAGATATAGCTCACGTATAACCAAGCCAATTGCGTGTGAATTGTACACATCAGAAAAAGTGGGGCAGTTTCCTTGTGTCACCAGAAATTCATTCAAAATGTTTATTTTACACGTAGACTATAATTTCAGCAATAAATGGTAACAAGTAAGACAAAAATGGTCAATTTATGTGCGATAAATTGAATTACATAATCCAATAATGTGTTTAGCATGCCAACATTTAACAACCAAACTTTAAGGTCACGAGGAGGAATTGTAACGGGGTCAATGACTATTCAAATAAATCTATAAACACAATGCTGTATCCTGAGGAAATCCATTCTGGAAATATTCAAAGGTGAAATTTTAAACAGTATTCACTTCCACTAAAGACTCAGCGCCAAAGTTCTCATATTAGTGAGCATTACTAGTGCATTGCCATTGAAGAGAAGCTCAAAATGATTAAGAATTTTTCAAACAAGTGCTCGATATGTTTTAATTTAGCTGAATATTGATGTAGTATATATACCTTCGTTTAGAATTGAAATTTCATTACAATGACGAAAATTGTTTGAATAACTAAACGTTGCTGGGACACATAAGGCGAGGAGCAAATAAATCCCAACATTTTCAAGCACGTACTAGATGTGTATTTCAATTTAGTTGACTATGATGAAAGGTAATATCTACCAGTTAAGGTAGGTGTTTGATGAGCATTCGCTTAGGTTGGCCGCATAACACCTATGATCCCTCTTTAAATCGGCATATTTTCTACACCCTTCGCTCATCACCCTTAATAATGGAATATGTTTCGGATCCATATAGTGCTACGCTCCATATAAGGCTTTTTACTAATCTTTTCTTCAAATATTTATTTAGGGACCCTCTCATCAACTCTTTCCTTTTCTCAAATGCCTCTTCTTTTAATGCAATTCTTCGTCCATGACCCTGCGTCCATTTTCCTTTATGATGCTTCCCAAATAAGTGAACTTTTCTACCTGTTCTAATTTATTCCCTTCTAGCTTTATATTTAGCCTAGCCTTCCTACTTCTCGAAAATCTAATTACTTTCTATTTCTTAATGTTAACTTTCATCCCAAACCTCATCAATATATACACCCAAAAATTTGGTCATACAGGAGACAGAAAGCTATTTCCCTCCTAATTTTAACAAAGGGAGGGATAGAATTTTTTTTCTGAAAAGTGGAATTTAGTGAAGGTAGACTTAGAACTACAGTCAAATCTCGTTACTATGCCACCTTTCGGGACCGAGCAAGAGTGGAATAGTAGTGAGAGTGGCACAGTAATGATGGTTTTTAAAAACAGCTTTATTTTCTCAAGTTACTTATCAGTCCAAAGCCCTCAAGAATCGTCGGCTGGCACATCTTCTTTTGACGGATCACGTGCATCTCATTGTCTAGCCGATAGCACACTTGTGCGAGTGCCTGGGTGTCTGTGTGTGCTCTTGCGGTTTTATGTGTCTCTTTTGAGCTAGGGTTGCAGGCTTGTCGCCTAGCGTGTTGTGATTGGCTTGTTGTAGTTGGCGTCAGGGAGAAGAATCGCGTGTGTTTGAACTTGACACAGTCTATGTGCGTACGTATGAGTTACAATTTTGTGCGCAGCTGGACTGTAGTTCGTCACTTCGCCTTTGGGACGTGAGTGTGATAATCGAGTTTTTCAGATGATTACAGACTTTTCACGACTCGTACCTTTTAACAGTCACATAATAGTGGCATAGTAGCGAGAGTAGGGGGTGGCATAGTAAATTTATTTTGCATTGAATTTTGTCGAGACCAAGTAAAAGTGGTATAATAGCGAGAGTGGCATAGTAGCGAGGTGGCATAGTGACGAGATTTGACTGTATTCAGTAGTACCTTGTTACTGACACCAGGAGACCATATTATTTACTTCACGTTGAGCAATCCTTGATACATCCTCAGCACAAGAAATAAGGTGGTTGGTGTCATCTGCATACATAATTATTTCACCAATACCAGTGCATAGTGGTAGGTTATTTATGTAAATTAAGAAGAGCAGGGGTCCAAGAATGGAACCATGGGGGTTTTGATATTCTCTGAGAAAACTTTTGATGAGATCATTAATGCAAACAAATTGACTTCCGTCACTCAAAAAAGACCTCAACCAACTATTGGCCAAACCAGAAATTCCAAACAAATGTAGTTTATTTAGTAAGATATCATGATCCACACATTCAAATGCCCTCTTAAGTTTGTAAAAAATACCCAAAACATTCTTGTATTGACCTATACCTTGAAGAATCAGGTCAACAAATTTATAAATAGCTGTTTCAGTGCTTTTGCCATTCAGAAACCCATGTTGAGGGGCTGAAAAAAGCTTATATTTAGAAATAAAAGAAGAATGTACTACGGATTGGCTACAGTTCGGCACTTGCCATATATGTTAAGTAAATGGTGAGATGTCAATCATTATGAGTGAAAGAAATTTATTTCACAGATACTTCCGAGTTTGCTCCCATTGTCACACCGAAATTGCATGTTCTCGTATTTCCACGATGGTGATTGCGATTTTATATTACGGAAAATTATAACAAATATAATTGTTTAATTATACATAATATAGAATTACTTGTTACATAGATATTTACAACAGGATCTGCCACCGTGAAATACGATATTCGACTTATAATCAATGAGCGATTTTATCATAAGAACACTTCCATGTTTAAGACATTCCGTTCATATTTGGCGCCGGAGGCCAATGTTATTCATTTGGCTTGGTACTGAATTGGTTCTTTTGTTATATTTTTTATTGGTAACCGACACACCATGAAACTTGCACTTTGCATATTATAAGTTGCTGATATAACAAGATGAATCTGATAAATCCACCCTTTTGCACCCTTTGGTGTGGCGTGAAATGCCCGGACTTCATTATCGTCCTTCACTTGAAGAGTTGAAGTGGCATCTTAGTAGTTCGAACCGCCGTGATTTAAATCAAAGTTTTCCAGACATTGGTTAAAATACATTAAAATAATTGTATTATTAAAAGATTAATACCGCTCACTCAATGGATTACATTCCAAGATTACTACATAAACAGTCTGTTGTTATTACTCTCACATCATCTGCCGTGGCGTTACTTTTTGTTTCTTTGTGGTGGCGGAAGAATGGTAGCAGAATGAATCGCAGACGAGGGATTAGGAAGCAAGAATCAGTTAAACCACGTAAATGGTGTTTAGTGGGCCATCTTACAGGTGTCAAACTCTATCCTTTGAAATCCGGTCATGCGGTTGACTTAGATGAGGCGGAAGCTACTCCTCTCGGCCTCAAATCCGGTTTACTCAGGGATAGGTTGGTTATGTTTACTACCTACATTGCTGTATGTATTGCTGTAGACATGTTGACAGTGCCTCCCGGGCTATATCTCCAACTAATATTTATTAACCTAGAAACTTTGATCTGATAGCTATGCATAGATATAGTTATTTATATAAATATATCCTTCTGTAAAATAGTATTAAAAATGAAAATAGTTTTGGAAAGTGTGACACAAATTCTCAAGGAGACAAACATTATATGCAATATCAAACTTTTAGCTTGATTGCAAAAGTTACTACAGCAATTATATCAACAGGAGGCAATAGTGTAGATAATTCTAAACTACATCTCAAACTATTTCTTGTTTGCAAAAATTAGTCTCAAAATCTTATTTAATTGGATCTTTTTCACTACACATTAGGATGGAGAAAGTTGTGATCTTATCATGTCCTCTTATTTTTAGCTTCTTCAAAAAACAATGATAGCTGATGTCAGTATTATTGCATTGTATACAATTAGAAAAAAAATTCTTAGTTTTAAAATGCACATATTGCTCACCAATTTGAATTTCAATTACACCATTGATTTTCTTATCTCATTTCCATAGATTTTTAACAGTATATGCAGGGAGGTCTTCTCACTGTGAGTATTGTTATCATGATCACCTTGGATATACCTTCAAATATTCAGAATTGCCTCAGTTATTGACTGCAGGTGCTCCTACTGGTTTAGCCCCATTTAGCCTTTTTGAATCTCTGAAACTTCATTTCTTAGTTCCCAAATTAATAAATCTTGAAATTGGTTTCCTTTGGGTGGAAGCAATTGACCTTATTGCTTCCACCCAAAGTATTCTGTCTCTTGAAAATCACTATTCTTCTTTATCCTTGTCTCAATCATTTGTTTTATAGCCTACTGGCTTTTCTCGGAGGCTATTGGTTTGTATTGCACAGTATTAGTTTGATGATCTCTGCATTATCAGTTTTTTTGTCCAGGTTTGTTGATTAGAAGATGACAGTGTTGCCAACTCTCCTGCTGATGTCCTTGACCTGATCATGACAATGGTGAAGCCCCCAGGTCAAGTGGACTAAAACCCAATAATTCAGAGATCATCTGAGGGCATTTACTGTTAATTTTTTGTGACTTTTTCTCATCTGTTATCACAAGAGGCTGATTGTTTCAACATGAAGTTTTGGATAATCAAAAACTGCTATGCCACATAATTGTTATTTGGAATAGCAGTGTTTGATTATCTGAAGCTTCATGATGGAAAAATTCTCCCTAGCAATGCCTGGAACTGTTTGTTAATTACTTTAACAATTAATATATATGTCATTTGACTTTTGATCTTCAGTATAATTCCTAGGTTCCAGTTTGTTTTCTCTCCTGGTTGTTTATACTCAAAATTCATCGTCAATAATGCTTCATGGTCTTTCCCAACATTATATGTTTCTTCATCTTTGCTTCATTTGGATGCTTATGGATTGAAAGAAATACTTCAGGAAGAGTTCTCTTGTTACCCACCAGGGTATCACACTAACAGCAATCAAAGGGACTGATCATCAGTTTATATCAGCAGAGATTCTCGCCCATTATGATGCTATCATCTAGGAAGCAATTCCTTTTAATCCTTGTAGCACTTGATCCTTTGGAATATTGCTGGTGCAGATGCAATGTCAGAAGGTAATCCACAGTATCTAAACAACTCTGTGTGTGCTTATGGTGCACAACTTCTGTGACTCCTCATTCAATAATAGTAGTAACTTCTGGAAAGCCTGAGAAAGATATATGGTTGAGAACTTGTCTCCATAAACGTTTTTTCACCCATTTCAGAGTATTTCCTTCCAACTGTTAATTTATTGTGATCTTAAAATTCACACAAACCCTGGCAGTGGCCGTTGGGACTCTTAGTGAAGTCCATTCATTAAAATCCACTGTGGACAACATTCCTAAAGCTATTAACCTTTCCAGTTCAATGTCTATTTTATTTATCAAGGCATTTTGGTGAACAAAATTCTGGACTATGTTCCTTTTTTAGCTTTAAGTTTACTATACTTGCGTTGAAGGTGCCCAGACCCTCCATCCTATAGGTTCTTAAATTTTTCCATCCTTTGTCCAAATGGCTCTGCCTGCACATTGATTTTATTCACTGGACGAGTGAAATCTAATGATCCGAACCAATCTCTCCCCAACAAGGGTGGCTCCCCATTGCTGACGATAAACAGTGGCAACATCATCTCCTTTCCTTTATGGGTGACCTTAACCCAAGTAATATCCCTTGGGCTTGATAGCATAAAATTTACTGAGGAGGCCATGATGCGGTGGAATTCCATAATGAAACAATATAGAAATGGTCACAAAAAAATTTGATGGGAGTAATGGTTTCTATATTGTTTTAATAGTGCCTGACCCTGTATGTATTTCCATATTTGCTGTGACCCTTTTATTTTCTATAGTTACTTTCCATGGTCCTTTTACTCACTCTTCGGAGAGCTTAAAAGTCTCCTCTGAAAAATGGCCTACCACTATTTCTTTGACCTGCAAACCTTGGTTAAGCCTATTGAAAAAATCCACAGTATTGTCATCATTACCACAGACCCCAGTCTTCTCACAAGCATGCCTATTCATTCTAGGTTGCTCACAAACAGAAGCATCATTTACGTTAACTTCATTCACAGGCTTACCTCTGGCATTCTTTCTAGGCATTAGTGCTCAAGGAATGCAGCTTCCCATGTCCTGTTATGCCCCAGAAGTATAATTTGCATACATTCTGGTGCTTTGGATGCAAATGGTATTCTGCTATTCCAAATTGGCTGCTGCTACCTGGTCACTCTGTGAACCTTTTCGATGGTTCTTCCATTTTTGCCTTCAAACCTGAGTGATACTTCATCCTCCCATGAAGTAAAATGGACTCTGACACCATCTCCCTGTTTGCTACTTTCTGGCATGGGGCTTGCTCCATTATTTCCCAGATTACATATGGCTGTACTCTCTACATCTTTCCCCTGCTGCTATCCTCCTGCCATAGCTCTTACCCACCGTATTTCAACAGCCTTCTCAAACAATAAATATTCATTCTCTATGTAGGGAGCCCAAACAACATCCCTGTCCTTTATGCTCAAAACCAATTGGTCTCTTAATGCCTGGCCTGTAAACTCATCCTATTTACATAACTGGGATAACTTTTAAGCTCAGCTACAGATTTCCTCACTTGAGACCCCTTTTGCCTGAGTACACTAGTTAATAGTGTTAGTTACCTGTATCATTCTGCGATCACACTCATCTTAAGTAAAATCTGAATATTTCTTAGGCTCACAGAGATTACGAAGAACTTTGTAACTTGTTTTGCATACTGATGAAATCAGAACATAGGATGCTTCTTTATTTCCTGAGTTATCTCTGGCCCAAGATCACTTGTGATAAAATATAGGGACTGTTTCCCCTGTGTGCTTCCCAAGTCTTCCACTTTGCAAAAAAAAACTTCTCCATGAAATTCCTTGCCACCCTTGCCTCCAAGTATTCCTTGCCACCAGCTTATACTGCTGGAATGAGCATGCTCTTTCTCTAGAGTCCTGAGATCAACTGATCCCACCCATCAGTTTATTAGACCCCAAAATGTTTGGAGTTGTTGCTAGTCATACAAACATAAGGTGTTGATGCACACTACAGATACAAAAGCTGCTAAAGCAAAAGATTAGAAAATTTACCACCATAGTTAACATAAACGTTATAGAGTCAGGTGAGATGTGGTGGAAATGATCCATAATCTAAGAAATAAGTTACAAAATTTGCAATTT
>WURS02041668.1:0-11245 GCA_011762765.2 Rhinocypha anisoptera
GATATCGGATGAAAAACAGAGGGGGAATGGGAGGGGGGGGGGGGGGGAGGAAGGGAGAAGGGCGTCGGAGATGGAGCGGAGATTCCGATGCGAGATCAGCAGCATCCGCGATTGGCCGTCCGACCATTAACGCCCCCTTGACACGTACCCCGAATCCCCAGTGATGAGGAGATATACACCCACCACGGAGATTTCGTCGTGCCCACTTTCACGGGTACGTTGAGGAATAGAGGCAGAGAGAGAGAGAGATAGGGAGGTGAGGGGGATCAACGTCTTAGGTTTGAAGGTAAGGGCATGGTAACGAGGGATGCAAAGAAGAATGCAGGGCCGCGCCGGCTGCTGGATTTTTCGGTGGTAGCTCTGCAAAATGATGCCTAGCGTTAAGTTTTATTTCCGAACCGCGCCCTCGAGCAGACGTGGGTTGGACGTTCCCCCATCCAGGGAAGCAGGTCCTCTAGCACTAGGTGGCTTCAAAGAAGTGGTATTTACGAGTTTCGGTGTTCCTGGAGTTATTCCTGTGTCAGTATAGTTAACCCGTACACTCCTGCTGGTGATGATCCTATCGATCGTCCAAATATTGAAAGAGGCACGACCGACTCGATGCCACTGATTATTCTTCTCTCCATTCCCTAAATAGAATTACGTACACCATGCAGTGAAAATAGATTTGTTGCATTTGGCATCGTGCCTAAATTAGAAATTTCTCCAAGAGGAATAAAATAAGTAGTTTTACTTGGACGCACTTATTGTCGACTCAGTCGATGGCTGGGATCGGGAGAACGAGACTTTGCTACTACGTCTCAGGTCGACAGAGGGTGCGTAAGGAAATCGAGAAGGATAATGGTGTTTGCGGCCAATAGATGGTTCACTAATCCTAATTAACAATCCATAAATTGATGTACACCAAACTCATGTGCGGTGTCTGATAGTACGTTTCCTCGAGGGGAAAATTTGTGTAAAATTATCCAATTTTTTAATCATATCTAACTACCTATTTTTTTCGTAATTTATTACATTGTTTTTTTTCTTGCTTTTATGTTCTCCTCCGGCTCGTTATCCTTACCTCCTTCGCTCACTCCACTGCATCCCTAAGTTACGGACTCTTATTATTCATATATCAACCTACTGTGCCTACTACTTATCTTTTGAGATGTTGTATGCTCACGTTTATATGACGATTCCGGGAGATGATAAAATGAAGTATTGTGAAGTTGTACCTTTTTGAATCACCATCCTGTTCCCTCTAATATGTGCAGGTAGTAGTGCAAAATAGAGCTATGTGGCCGTCAAGTGGCCATAAGAAATAATTTATCTGATATTATTATAAATAAATAAATTCTACTAACCCTTCTTCAAACGAGGCGAGTTAGCTCACTGGAAGGTTTATCAAATTTAGCGGGATGCCACTGGCAAGAGCGCTCCGTCGCAGAGAATAAAAGTGCATGATTTGATAGCAAAAGTTTTCTACTTTCCTCGCAAAAGCGGTTCCTTAGATATTTCGCGAGTGCTTGCTCCTTTTAAAGACTTTCCCCTCGAAATCTGCGGCGTGACGTGCGGAGAGCGAGGGAGGATGAGAAAGCGAGGGGTGCCTTTCGGATGGGGTGGGTGGGGGGTCCGCTCTCGAAAAAGGGAGGTTGCCCCCGAAAAGTTGTCAACGTTGCATAAATTAAGGAGGCATCAAACTCTCTCACCGAGAGGAAAAAAATCCTCAGTCCTCCCCGTCCGTCGCCCCGCTCGACGGGTGACGCGCCGCGCCGCCATGGAGACGCCTCCTCCACTCCTCTTTAACGCCGATGTCATCCGTAGCTGCCTCAATTATGCAATGGCATGCGCGAAGTATCTCGGAGTTGATCATAAAGCACAAATTTCATTTTAAACATAAGTATATACAGTATTATTATATGAGCTGGTTCGTGAAACGCTGACGTTTGAGTCCAACTTGTTATTTGTTGGCGGCGTTCTTGTAGACGTTATCTAATGCTGTTTTTGCAACGCCCATATCGTTTCCAGAATAATTTATCACCGATTTTTGGATTTGATTGATTGGATGTTGTCAGAGGCTTTCCTCCCAATGCCATTTTTTCGTTGTTCAATCCTGAAGTATTGTATTTTCCGATATAGGGTGCGTCGATTGCTATAGTATTTTATAGCAACTCGTCACAATCGGCGAAAAAACAAATTTTAGAAACACAAAACGCATGTGTTGTGACACACGACTCGAACCTGCCATATTTGGGTAAGTTGACGAGCCTGATATGCACAAGGGCTAACTCGGCCAGCCAATATTCCACTCATTAACTTAAATTGTCATTTAAAAATATAAGGTCTAATATGTACTTGGAAGTAAAACTCGACATTGATTTGATTTTTACTAAATATTTTGTAGAAGGGAATTTAAAGTAAAAAAGACCAAAATTCTATTTCTCTCCGTTATTTAAAAATAAGTTATTTATTAAATATTAATTTCTGCATCGCTTACGGTTTATTATACATATGGATGAATTTATTAGTAAAAATCCTTGCTGCATATTGCACACTTCTTTACAAGTTATTTCAGTTCCAGAGTGGTTGAGGGAAGCATTCTATTTAAATAACTCCATATTTTTTACCTATCCTTTATTCAAATAAACATACAGCTGGTTTTGAGTTATTTCGTTGGTGAGATGAACTTGTATTTCGGGGAAAATTGGCACCATCAACAAAATCTCGTAACAAAAAGCTGATAACATTTCCTTTTTATAATTAATACTTGAAATTTTAGTGGCGACGATGATGGAATAACACTACTTTCTCCTTTTATTATGCGTCCGAGTTCCATGTTCCATTTTTATGGCCTTTCTCTTATTTTTCCCTCCTCGGGAAACGTCCATTTCTCGTTTCACATCACCAATCGTATTATGAATCACAATTGCTAATCTCTAATCCCCCAGATGCACGCTGGGCCCGAATTCGAGAGTGGCTGGCTCATCTCGTTTCCATAAATGGAAACCATTTCTGGGAAGGGACTCTTTTTCTCGAGCAAACGTTGGCGTGTTCAACAATAACAATAATTTAAACATTCACACTCAGAACGTCCACTGCTCATTCATAAATATTTTGTCGACCCGAGCATGAATCCGTGCGTGTGTGTGTGTTCGCGCAGTCTCTCATTGGTTTATTCTGGAAAACTCCCATGTCCCCGTGTCTCAGCGTTTTTACTGAAAGAGAAAATTCTACTAAACACCTGCAGAGACACGCATTTCCCGTTTTGAAAGTGACCGTTGTACAATTCTAAACCAGAGTTATTTTTAGCGGCGACTCTTTTGCCTAGGGAGGGGCTGTATTGTGAAATCCAGTGGTGGGGAGGTGTGGACTGAATACGTGCTACTAGGTTCTGAACAATCTTTTGCCGCGGGCTCGGAGGAGGAGAGATTGACAGATTCAAGTCTCTCCCCCTCCCCTCCTTTCATCTCCCTCTCTCTTTCACTCTGCTGCTTTGTATTTGGTGGGTGGAACCCGGGAGGTGGGGAAGGAGATACTGAGTCAGCTTGCCCACTGGGCCGCTCGAATCTATTGAAACCCGCAGCTACTGTGCGCGGGGATCCTGTTCAGGGGAAGCGGAATATTTTCCATCCCACGGGGAAATCAGCGGCCGTCAATGGTCGTCTGCTTTGAAAGTTTATCTGTAGCCGACCTTGGTGCATGAGTACGTCATGGTCACCTTCAATACGAAGAATTCGACTTCAAATATTGCGATCTTGCAGGGAAATTTTTCAATGATGTAATTGATGCAAGAAGTGAAAAGCTTATTCAAAGACTAAAATATATTATTTATGAGCTAACGGTCGCCTTTAACGGGGGTTGACTACAATATATTTTCCTATAATATATAACTTACTGGTAATTCCATGCAAGCTTATGACATATTAGGGGGTATACTATTTCTGTGGGTACACCTGTGCCGAGGTAATAAAGAAGTATTAGTGCATTCTCAACTGATGCAAAGGGATTGTAGAGTATCTGATGTGACGACGTTGCAAGCATATGATGATGAACTTCATCTGAATATAGACCCCGAGCAAATACCCAGCATATGCTGAGGATGTGCCGGGCACATGTGCTGAGAATATGCTGGGCACGTGCACCTAACACAGGTGCTGAGAATGTGCTTAGCACTGCCATTCGGCATATTCTGAGCATGTGTTTTGGAATATGCTCAGCATATTTCAAAAAATTTATGGGCATCTATATGAAGTATATGAATAAATATGGCGGCCTAGGTGGCAGCGGGATAATCCGCCTCGCCTACCAATCCGGAGGGTGCGGGTTCGAATCCCGTATAGTAGGGAATGGATGTTTGTGTGTTTCATCCTCGGCGTTATATTGTGCTACCGTAATTGGAATAGTGCCGTGTGTGAAGCAATTGAATGACACAAAAAATAATAACAAAAGCGGAAAGGATTAATGGGCTACCTGAACAAAGTAGCACGGAGAAATAAATAGCAACAGAAGCAAAAACAAGATTATACAAAGCAGCATTTATGACATACCCCATGGAAATTGTAGAACAAACAAGAAAAACAAAACCGACAAATGTACTCAGACTGCAGGAATGATCTTACTTATCGCAAGAAAACATTAGATAGGATTTCCAACGATAACATTAGGGACCTAAATATTATGAACATTCGGGTACAATGTTATGGTCTGTGAACACAATTTTACACAAATAATATTTCCGCAGGTAAAAAATCAAATGTATACATGGAAAATTTCGCGGTTATTTAATTATGAATCAGAGATCAGTGTGCCATACCTCCAATACCAGATTGGACAAACAAATGGAAAGAAGAATGGAATGAGCATATATATCAAGAATGAATGACACAAGAATCGTCAAGATAGCAAGGAACAGGATACAAGTATGTAAGAGTATCTTATGTGGCCCACGCAGAAGAGATAATCCGAAATCCTTAATTGGTAAATGCATAAGTAGGAGGAGAAAGCAGGAATGGCTTCGAAGACGGAGATGTAGAAATACAGCTTGCCCTCTTCAAATTTGCTGTTTACTACTGGATTTATATTTTTCGAGAAACGTCTTAGCTTAGCCTTCTTATTGTTTAACTTAATTTCCCCTGCGCCTCAGCGACCCACCGCTACGCCGTATTCAACGGCGGGGTCTGGGGGCATTTGGATGACTCATGAAACAACCATTTCCAATGCACAAAGTTGAATGTCTTCATCAAGATTCGATCGTGCTTCCATCCTCCCTCCCTGACAATTGCCTCTTCATGTGCATTAAAAATCTGGGGCGTAGACGGGCAGCCAGCCATTTACTCACATGTCATCCCAATTCTTAATCTGCCTCATTGACCTGTCCCGTCTGACAGATTTATTTTTTGCTTGTTCTATAAGCTTCGCAGTAACCGGCGAATTCCTACACTTTAAGCCCGTATTATTTTATGCTCTCATTAACATTTAACCACTTTGTCGACTCCATTTTCAAAATCAATGAAACTCGTCATTTTATACTCTATATTCCTTTATAAAAAAATTCTCGTTGAAAAAATCCATCAAGTGTACTTGTCACGTTCCTACGTCCGAACTAATTCTAACTTAGGTACTAATTTACCTGGTTTTCCAACTTGGTATTCATGATGCAAAGTGCTATCTTATCCGCGTGCGACCTTGAACCTAGAGGTTCTATTGTCCCGAAATGAGGTAGCATTTGTCTTTTGTTGAGCTGGAAGCTGTTTCGACATAATATAGTCTTCTCGAGCGGACACATTCCTCATGCCAATTAGCAAGAGGCCATGAATTTCATGGCGACCACGTTCTGGTAATTACTTTAGCGATTTCACTGCAATTTCCCTACGCCCACTTCCTCATTTGACTCTATTTTTCTTAATGCTTCACTGCTCTGTCTAGAAGCATGACCCCGACCTAGACGTCTAATATCCTAACCGTTTAGTGCCTCCACTTATTCTTTTCATCTCCCCTTAATGCCTCACTATTCCGTCCACAGCTTTCCTGCCATATTCCTCATCTATAGCACGGATCTACTTACTCGCACTCGGGACAATTCTTTTAAATTCTCATTGAGCGCGCACATCTTTCCCTATCTTTGTTTGACAGTCTTAACTAGCAATCGCACTGCTCTATCCAAAGCGCTTTCTTCTCCCCGTTTCAATTTATAATATCCCTCTATGTACGAGAGATGTTCAATTAGGAGCGATCATAAACTTTTAATTGGCATAAATAAATGTGTAAAAATTTGACTTATTGTATTCATTAGCCTAACCTTAACCACATATGCCTATGTCTAAGGCATACGTGGTTAAAGTTTCATTGATTTGACTCCTATGCTACCGCAGCGGCAACAGTTGCAAGTTAAAACATGTCCAATTCGCTTACGGCTACGATTGTGGTAAAATGCAAAGAGTAATTCTCTTAATTCAAAATTTTGTTTTGAAACTTCCCACCGTGACATATGCAATGCCAAAGAATGATTCTAGGCAATCTGTTTTAATATTTAACACGGCTAAAAGATATTTTAGAATGTTTAAATATTGGAGGAGACAAATAATATTACAGAAAGTTGGACCCAGGCATCCAGCCACTGCTCTCAAGGGAGTGTAAATATTAACACCTCTGCTACCAATCGTGAGGAGATAAGAGATCATACATCTGAAGATGTATGAGTATATGAAGATGATGCATATATTTATATATATATATATATATATTTACACAGTAATACTTTCATATGATTAACTTGACATTTGTGTCTTCGAGTACGCGCGCGTTTGCGTGGAAGTGAGGGCATCAATTCGTAAGGTTATATTCAATTAATTTTTCCACAGTGAAGCATGTAATCATTGTCTGAGTGAAAGCACTTTACTAAGTGCTTCTGTTCACGTATACGAGTAAAGAGACAATATCCTCTGTTCCTTCTCCGGCGTCGTCATGGATATTATACACTTAAGATAAAAACAAAAAGGACAGCATTCTCACAGGGATACCCGAGGATTCAGTGGTGAAGGCTGGTCGCTCGAAGGCGAGATTTGAGTGAGTGATTGATGGGAACTTTTTCGAATTGGGGAGGGAAACGAAAAAATATATTCGAACGGGTTGTGTGAAACTCTTTTCTAAAAAAGTACAAGTTAATTTACATTTCCTTTTAGTTTTCACACACGCGAAGCTTTCTAATGACATTAACTCCGGGTCAACTATTAACATGTCTACATTTCATAGGGTGTGATTTACGATGCAATATATCACACCCAATACTAGTTTCTGGAAAATATAAATTTCTAAATGAACTCGTACGTTTGATAAATGATCTTCATGCTGGATAACTTAATTATAATGCTATTTGCATGGGAGATCCATGCATGATTTTGTGCTAAGACTCTATATATAATGGTAATATTTATCCATGTTTCGTGCGACTTAAAACAACATACGGCGATTTTCTAAAAATGTACAGAATCGCTCTGTCGCGCAGATTAATTTTGCTGCAAATTACTTATGTTACAATTATTTCGTGATATTCACAGATAAAAATTTGGTCCGATCGAGATTAACACGGATAATCCCTATTAGAGCTGTTAAATTATGAATGGTTAAAGTATTTTCTATACTATTTTGAATTAAGGTTAGGTATATCCCATTCCACCAAGGACATTGGTATCGATATGTTATTCACGATAAGAGATCAGTGATATTTTCTTATCTCTTAACTCTAAGATTCAAGATCCATCGAAATTTCATTGAAATGTTTTATTACTCTAATGTGTACTGCTCGTAAATATACCCTAATTACATACAAGTTTTAATTAGTGGATAAATTATAAAGTAACTCAATCAAGGAAAAGATGACACAGAAATAACGAAGTAATCATTCGTCCATTTCAAGGTGAACTTTTAACCTTCTTCTGAAAGCTGAAGAGATAATAATCATGCGATTCGCACCATTCACAGCGTACGTATGCGATGTATAAAAGCGACGAGAAATTCTTGAAGGGATATCGTGCTCCAAAACTCCAAGCAATTAGATGCACACAAATACCGTTGTACTGATATACGGACAACATAAAATTACGCCGATTTTTCTAACATTGTTCTCCAGGTAAATTCCTATTTTGCTGAAAAATCACTGATTGATACGTGAGCGAGGATATTGTTACTTCCATTGCACTATTAAGAAAACACATAAAACCCAATATTTGAAGCAAGGAACTTTCTGGAGATATTTCACGGTATTTTGGGAAAGTGCCGTATTATAAATCATCAGACCTAGTCGAGTCAAAACAAAATTTCATTAATAATAATAATAACAATCAAGGCATTAGCTACGCTTTTAAAATTTTGATGTGGCATAAATGTGTGATGGTAGGTCACCTTGAACTTTCTCCGGTTTTGTGTCAAAGATAGGACGGCTTGGAGGTGGTTCTCTTTTGCTAACAAATAAAAGAATTTCGACTGTAATTACTGGTATTGTGACGAATAAAATGTATAAACTCTAAGGCTATTTTTGGCGAAAATAAAGAGCCTTATGTCCATAAGTTTTTCAAAAGTTTGCATTTTTAGTTTACTGGAGAGTGTTTCCAAGTTAAATTCATTAGTGGTGGTTATTTTCCAATAAACGCTAAAGACGAAGATAGATCTAAGAGTAATCTCAAGTCAACTGAAAGAATAACTATTAACTGCATTCCCAGTGGACGTTGTAACCTACAATCTGTCAATATTCACTTTCCAAAATATTTCTGCCTACCATTTTGATTAGCTTGGCTCCTGGCTTCATCATGAGGGTAAGATTGTATTCAGAGATAAGAAGAGAGGTAATAAGATATCATAGGTGTGGGTGCTTGACTACGTACCTTAGGTAAAGGGACCAACCGTGATAGGAAGGATTTCTGAAAGATGTTCGACAAAATTATATCTCGACTATTATTTCATAGTGGGGATAATAGAACGACTGGAAAAGCTTGCGATGTTGAATGATTAGGCACACTCCTTGACGTACGTAAGGCCATCTTTTTTAGATGAATTTTACAAATTTAATAATTCATCACATATCTTTCCGCGTATACATACATCTCCCCTTTGCAATATATTTTCCGACAGTTAATGCGAGAGATCCACACTTTTCAAAAGCATATCGGCTAAAACAAAAATTAATACGAACTTCGTATTTTCCGAGTCAAAATTCGGTGTACAGAATAATTTGATCCGTGTTCCTTTTAAGCGTCTTCTATCAATAATTTGTAATGAATATCAATGGCGTAGATACGTGCTAATTAGGTTTTTAGATGCTTCCAATCTGCTTGAACAGATATATATATATATATATAATCACTTCGAAAAGGTTCACAATGTGATTAATATAGTAATGAGATTCTCTCCTGAACGGACGAAGGTGGTCGTGCCACCGAAAATTCTTCACCACTGTGAGTTTTTTCTTTTTGTGTCCTGTGTCACTGTACGTTCCACTAGTGTTCGAACCAATATATATATATATATGGAAAAGTCACAAACGTTGGAAGAAATTAATCAAGCTTCCAACAACAGTCATAAAGATATTTGTTATTAGTCACGGATGAAGAACGAATTTTTCTTTATTCCGGATTTTCAAGTAAAATAATGGACAATAAAGTCGTGATACGCCAGTACTTGGCTAGCTAATGGGGAATAGGGGATCAAGTTCCTATGACATACCTAGCTAGCAAAGAGATGACAATTAGTGTTTTTTCGGTTTCCAGATCCACCTGGGATACCGCAGGCGGAACTAGGAAAGGAACTGTCCCAAATACTATGATGTGTGAATTTTATTTCACCGTTGGGCTTAGTACTAGCTGAGCTAATATCTCCACCTATCAAACCGACCTCAGGGTTGTAAACTGTGCTTTTGGTGAATAATATAAAGTTGCATTATCCTAAAAATATTTGAACTGAAAGCATGATGATGGTGCCTTAAGGAATGAAGGTGAAAGGTGAATTTAAAATATTACCACCGCGAAATTTCAAACTGAAAAGCAAAGACGGTCCCCCATGATGTTTAAGTTCACCTTTGGGCGTTAATCAAAATGGATCATTTAAAAAACTTTTTCTATTGCAAATGAAGCGTAACAAATTATACAAGTGAGATGATATATATATATATATATATATATATTATATTGTAACAATTATAGGATATTCAGTCACTTAAATATTTTCTCCTATATTTTCCGGAATTCAATATCTTCCGTATAGCGAAATGGAAAAACCAACTTGGTAAATTTCCACAATTTATTTTTTATTATTTCTTTTTTTTCTTTTTCTATTTTTTATTATTTCTTTTTTCTTTTTCTGTTTTTTATTATTTTTTAAATATTAATTATTTCCACAGCATGTAACGGCCGACACTATCAACTACAATTTTCCGTATATTTAAACCGGAAGAAAATTTGATTGGCAGAATTGATCTCATGATAATGTGGTTCTCTCGTTGGCCGAAGACCGCAATCACGACCAGGATGCAAAGAAAGTTGTTCACCCATTTCATTTTATCCTCAGCACAAGACTTTTGATTGCTAATAAAACCGTGGATCACTTTTTCAAGTCCCCAAACTCAAAATTCGAAATAATTTACATTGTAGTATTAAGATGAATATTTAAAGACGTGGTTGAAACCCATCACCTACACCGGTCACATATAATCGTTGAGAATCTGTTTGAGGCAACATCGATGGCCCTACATAAAAACTTAAATCAAGAGGAAACGATCATAATTTTTGAAACTTGTAGGGCAGGTAGGTATCCTTAACCGATACAGTAGAAAGATGGGCGTCACACGAGGAAACGCTTTACTTGTAGGGCGTCGTCCAGCAAAAAAAAGACCGTCAATGTTTCCTCGATAATTTCTGCACGATTGCCTTCCTTCATTTTATATTATCAAAGCAAAGTCTCGAGTTACATGTGAGCTTTTAAGTGTAACGAATCGCTTTTGGGGTGTTTGGAAAGGGAACCTCGAGCCCTGGAGGAGGATGTGCCAAAAACTCAGAAACCCCCAGACGTGACCAGATCTTCCAGCTTCCAAGGCATTTGAATTTTCCTTCCTTTTTTTCGAAACCTTCACTTTCCGCGGGCCTTTCCATAAAAATTTTTGGATGTGACGCAAGGAAGAATGAAAAATAAGACTTTACGGATTTAACCTGTACTTCAACCTTCGCTCAGTGAGTGTTTCCCAACCTAACTTTTCCAATAAGCTTGTAACACTGCT
>WURS02041697.1:0-11244 GCA_011762765.2 Rhinocypha anisoptera
CTCTCTAGTTCCCCTATTCTTTCTAAATCCGAACTGGTTCTCCGACAAGTTTTCTTCGATTTTTCCCTCCATCCTCCAGTTGATAATTCTCGTTAGTATTTTGGAGGCATGTGACGTTAAGCTCAGCGTTCGGTGTTCCTCGCATGATGCTTTATTCTGTCATATTAGAATAATACATAAACCAGAATTGTGAATCCTCATTATGCAGTACCTATAATTTCATTAGAAAAAAATGTCTTAAATTACCTACTTATTCTGTATTCTTATACATTTCAGAACATGCATGCCCAGAATTTCCTGGCCCAATTAATGGCAATTCCAACTGTAGCAGGGGACGGAAAAAGGATTCAACCAGTTTCCTTTGTACTCTAACTTGCTCTGAGGGTTATGCTTTTCCTGTGTCAACTCCACAAGAATATTTTTGCTCTTCTAATACTGATACAATGGTGAGAAGGACAACTTCCACAAGCCAATTTCAACTGGAACAAAGTTCAATACATGAAATACAACGCCGTGACACTTTTAACACTGAGATGGCTTTTCACGAGACAGTAAATAATGAATTTCTATCCTGGGAGCCAAAAGATGTATTGCCCTTTGCTGACTGCATGGGTAAGGTATCATATTCAAACTTTATTTTGAGAGTCATTTTCATTAAAAATAATTTCAGTTGTGTATTTTTTTGCTTCATTTCTACACTATTGTGTACGTGTGTGTTTTAGTGTTATTTCTATCTTTGGGATGTACATATATCAATATAAATTAATAAATGTGACCAGTCATTATGCATATTAAAACTACTTGTCATATACTGCAACCATATAAGAGATCAACAAAGAAAACAGCATAAATATTATTATAAATTTCTTATAGTGGCTGCCATTCCAAATACTTTACAGCAAGATGGACTGATTTTTATGGATGGAGATAATTCCATATGCAGCGACTCAACAACCTTTCAGCAGGTAAGTAAATATAGAGATTCTAAGTGTGCCTCTCATGCTTTTGAAAACTTGTATGCAACTTTCATGTTCACATAGCATTCTAAGCATTTATCTGTTTATTCTGAGACAAGGAGCAGCTTTTAAAAGCATATTTTTAATCAAATGATTTTAAAGTTCTCCTCCCACTTATAGTGATATATGATGCAAGATGAAATGTATTTCTCTAATTAAATTACAATACAATCTAACATCAGTATGAATAATACAGAATGGGTTCAATTGAAAAGGTGACTAATATCAATTTAGATATACAAGAAATTATTTACTGTTTTAATTTATTATCACTATCACCATTATTTTGAGGGAAGCCAATTTTTAACCAATAGAACAAGACAATTTTTAAGGCACGGCAAAATGAAACATAAAATATGATTCCACTAGTACTTATCTACATCTTTAAAAACTAGTCAATACTTTATCAATTGCTCCATTTGGGACCATTTTACAGGCATTCCCTCATATTTAAGCATTTTCTGTATGACCCGCAGGAACATATTGGTAGTAAATTACGCTCTTGGAAGAAAAAAAACAATGCTTTCTTTCAGGACCTTTACATTCACAATTTTTTGTTTATTCCTATCCTGTCAAAATAGATTCCTCACTTTGGCTACTGACTGATAGTTCATATTGAAAACACCACATTTTATCTCCCATTAAGAAGTTTGACAAGGAGAATTCCAGATTCCTAGTCACAGTTCTTGATGAGTCTCAACAGTTTTCAAAACTGTTTGTGACAACTTAAAATCAGTCTCATGCATAATAACTTTGAACAACTTTTTTCAGCGATGAAAACTAAAACAGTCAAGAAAGCATAAATAGTGACTTCTTGAGCCATTATAGCATTATAATAATTTTTTTCAAGCCATACTCCTATGCTGATGAAATCCCTCTTAAGTTTCACAATTGCCAAATGATCAAAAAGTTGGAAAGCAACACATAAATGGATTGTGGGAACTTCATTTTAAAATACACAATATTTTAATGGAAGACTTTGAAACTTATTTAAAAAACTAAATTTGAACAATGAAAAAAAACTCAAATTGTTTCCAGTAGCTTTAGAACTCAATGCTATTTATTACCAAGGTAAATTCACTAGTGCATGAAAATCCTCTATAATTCCCTAAGTTGCCAATATAAATAGTCATTATCGAGGAATAATGACTTCTGGAGCGGAAATTAAATAAGATTTGTGTAGTGCAAAATTTAAAAATATCCCTGCTTAATTGTGCTCCTTTCACTCTGAAAATTTTAGGTAGAGGATAGAATCAGAAAAGAGATATCAGAAAAGCTAGCAGAGATCTGTGGCACTGGATCGACTGGACTTCAGTGTGAAATTGTGGGAGATATAGAGCAAGTTTGTGAAGACTTTCCACTCACACCAGAAAAGGAGGTGAATGTTGTGATGGCAAGTTCTGTCTCAAGGAAAGGGGAGACTCACAAAGGGAAAGAGCAGGAAGGTGGAAGGGCTCGAGATGGCCGCAGGAGTGGTTCAGGTAGGGGAACAAGAAAAAGGAAGTTGAGGGATGAAGTACGAGGAAAGAGGAGAAGAGGGGGAACCAAGGAAGAGGGGAAGGAGGTTGGGGAAGAGAGGAAGAGGGGGGGAAGGAAGAGAGACCAAAAGGGTCGCAGGCGAGAGGGTAGACAGAAAAAAATGGGAGATTTTGGTGAAAGTAGAAGGGATGTTGAAGGGCAGACAAGGAACACTAAAAAGGCTGCAGCAGAAAAGGAACCTCTTGCACCAGTGAAAGAGGTTTTGCATCAGAATAACAGGACTAGACGGAATGTGGATGGAAATTCTAATAAGGTGAGTGGATTTTTATAAGTTAGTTGATATTTAATTATCAGACGGCTCGGGAAACTCAGATGATTTGCAACATCCAATATTTTTCACTGATGATCATATTTTTTCAGTAGAGTAAGAAAAATCTACCCATAACAAAATGTAGCAAACAATAAGTCAATTTAAAAAATGAACAACCCCTAGAGGAAGTGGCTACACAAGTGTGCCAAATGGCTGCTATGTGGCCAGCCACAAAGACTGTGTAGCCACATCCTCTGGGGAATCTAGACATACTAAAATCACATACTGCATGTAGTTTGCAGGCATATAACAAGATACCACTTTGAGAATTTTAGCAGTGGAATTTTGACTGAGTCCACTATGGTATAATTAGGAGTCTATGCCACAGACTAGATGTTACATAGCCAGAAGGGAAATTCATCACCTCTTCAATTCCCATTTACTTTCCAATTATCACCCTCCTTCTAAGTTTGTACTTCAATATAAAATAAATAGAAAAAACTAAGGAAAAATGTTGCCCCCCCTGCCATGTGTGAATTTCCATACATAGTTGGGCATAGTACTAAGGGAGCTATATCCTCACCTATCAAACAAACCATAAGGTGGAATATGGTGGTTACATGTAACTGTGAATAGAATTTGTGAGAAATATTGACCGCTTGGGGCAAAATTCTTATCAGACCTTAAACTGGCATTAACAGCAACATTTTTAAATGACCAACCTTTTCCCATTACTACTGTAGAAATCATCAGAAATCTCATCAATGGATAATGAAGAATATGATGATGAAGATGATCATGAATATGAGGACTCCGAAGAATCAGAGAAGAAAACCCAGGGAGTTGGAATATATTTCAAGATAGTTGGTAGGTTCCTTTATTGATTAAAATAAAGTCCTGAATTGACTACTTACTGCTAATCACTTTTTAATTGAATAACTTGTTTTTATTCTTTATTCCTCTGGGCTCTTACACCTAAAAACAAAAAAGAGAGTGAGAGACCATTTCAATTATTTATAATGCAATATGATGGTATCTTTGACAGGGTTGAGTATTTCTTTGACATTTTATTTAAAATAACACTAAAAGATGCCCTAGCTGAAAGCTCTCTTGGTTTATGCCAATAGCACAAAATTCATAATGACCACATACAATGTTCTTTACCTCTTTTAAAATAGTTTTAATGAAACACATTACTCACAAACACATATTTGATTTGTATTGGATATATTCTAATACATATACTTTTATCATTTTTGCAAATTTAATGTGAATGGCTATGTCATTAATTTTTAAATTTAAAAATATTGAAGATGGTTTATATCTGGCAATTTATTAAATTGTAAATTATAACTTTCTTTAGCAAGAGTCAATGAACAATCTGAGATAGTCTGTATGATAAATAATATGAGACTGTTAATCACAAACTTGGTCACTTTCCATTTTATGAAACCTGTTATTGTTAATTGAGAGCAGAAACTTGCAAATATGCTTATAGTAATACAATCGTGCTCCTTATTCACTTCAGAAGTAGCCCACTTTAACCCAAACTCTGTATTTTTTGTTTCTTCTTTCTCTGGAAAACCATAATCAAGTCTGGTGAAGTAACCATACCCAAAATTTGAAAATTGAATTTAATTCATGATAGGATTTAGGATGAGATTTATCCTTAATAAAATCAACCTTTAGATTGATTAATGGAGTCTTTAAATCAATGGCCACTCATGCATGAATGTGCTAGGCATATATTAGTATATGCTAATATAACTAGATACATTGATTAACTAGTATTATTTAATCAATATAACACATAATCACAAAATATTTCATTTTTTAATTGTTGTATTCAATTGTGTAAATGCATTTTAAGACTCATAAAAGCAAAATTACTTTCAGGATACAAAATTATACATATAATTTTTCTTCTTAATAATCCTGGTGATATTCTATGTACAATCAATACTTGACTAGAATCATTTATTATATTTAGGGACAATTCCAAATGGAACACAAACAAATCTAACAAAGGACGAAACTGTTTTGAGAGCCATAATGGACAGAGTTCAGCACACTCTTGAGAAGGCAGTTAAAAGAGGAGATTTTGATATCAAAGTTCCCCTTTCGAGCAATACATTTAAATTGGAAGAGTCAAATGTCACTGCCAAAGCATTTACTAGCAGTATTGGATTTGATGACCCACATAAAAGCTGTGAGAAGGGAAGTGTAATGGTGAACAATATATGTGGTAAGTTAGATGATGAAGTACATAAGAAGTTTTATAAGAAGCTCAATTAATTCATTGACATCTCATGCCTTCAGTTAAATGCCCAACTGGAACTTATTGGGATGATTTTGGTGAAGAATGTGTAGTATGTGACAAAGGAACCTACCAGCCTCTGGAAGGCCAATCTTTCTGTCACAAATGTCCTGAAGGATACTCAACTAATTTTGGAATAAGGAACAGAAATAGAAGAAAGGCTACATCAGTAAAGGACTGTATTGGTAGGTATTTTTACATTATTACCCACCTTTCTTGAATAGATATATATGCATACATATGATCATAGTACTAATTAAGTGCTAAAATCCTCTTGGTAATCTGCCATTCATTAATGCTCTCCTTGTAAATATATCAGGGTTACAAATTTAACAGTGGAAACCCTGGTAGGAAGAGAGGTTATTACACCATTCTACTGCCATCAAGCATTGAGCAGCTTAATTCGGAACCTGTTTTGATACATGGAATGCCAAAAGTGGTCGGCACTATGAGTGCTCTAATGTGTATATGCAGTGTAGGCCCTCATTTACTCAGACCACCGATGACTTATCCAAGAAATATCTCTAATGATTGGTCTCATTCATCTAATAGCATGATAATTCCTGCATCCAGTTTATACATTTTCACTTCCTGAGAGATAATCCACCTTGTATTATGAATAATTACCACTGTAAAGGAAGCTATGACCACCTCTTTAGCACATGTAGCTTTTGGAGGTCTTGGATAGTGCTTGATATTTTCCTCATAAGGATGGTAATGATTAAGACTTGTTTCCATAGTCATTTCTGGGGCAAATAGACACAAGCTTGCATAAAGAATAATAATTTATTGGCCCCGTTGGTCAGTACAGACATTAGGCAAGTCAATTGGTCACATACTAATTCTAAACAATACACATAGAGAAATACACAGTTAGATATCTTCACATTGAAATACAACAGATTAATTTACACAAAACAAAATAAGTGAATGAGTACAAGTATAAGTAAGGAAAGATACAACCTAATTACACAGACTCCAACAACCGAACTACATGAATCCAACAGCTCCCATACATATGGAAAAAAGCCCAGGGGTATGCCTGTGATTACCGTGAAGGTACCCAGACGGCAAACAGATATCTAATAGATATATTAATGTCCAAGAAAGTGTTTCTAATAAATATCTATTTGTAGATCATCTATGGATAGACATTTATAGACATGATTTAGATATCTATTTGCTGTCTGGGAACATACTTACATCACATCTACACAATACCCTGAAAGTCACCTCATTAGCAAATGGCAGGGATTTTGATGAAAACAATTGCCTTACAGTGAACCTTCTCAGAATCATGAATTGGGTTCTTTTCAATTACATCCCATATATTGCATGCGTAGTCCAAAGGGGATCTTACGAGGGCATGATTATCTCCTTAAATTTAAATAACCCATACCAACCAAGGAAGCTCAATATTTCATTATTCTCCTCACAAATTTTACATATGTGGAGGTCCGATAAGATACTGTTAGTGATTGATGTGCCAAAGTATTTAATCACATCAATTGCTTCTAGGTTTGATGGATATTAGAGTTTATACTTAAATCTACTATGTAGTTGTTTTTTTTTTAAGTATATGACAAAGGAACTGTTATAATTAACCTTCTAGATTATATTTATTAGAACATTTTAAAATAGTTTCCAAGCTCATTATATTGTCATTTGCTCTTCTTCAGAGAATTTCTCTCACTGAATCATGCATACATCCAAACCTTAAATCTGACAACTTCATTCTTCGGAAAAGTACTGAAGAGAGTGATAGCAAATCAACAGACATAAATGAAGCAAATATACTTCATAGGCAGTGTTAAGTGATTGCTGAAGATTATATATGAAAAAATATAACAATTTCAGGCACATAATTATAATCCTTTTTCAAAAGAACTTTGTTTCTGTTCTGAGTAAATATCTGGTGAAATGGTTAAGTTTAGGTATATTTGGACTTAATGTACCAATGATTATGTAAGCAACTATGTTATGTTACAAACAGCTGAGTTGTTCTAATTAGATTCCAAAAGGTAGAAAATGCAATTTTCAATCTTGATTTACATTACTTCTTGCATTATACATATTATCCCTCTGAAATTATTCAGGTTTTACTCTGTGGGGAACGTCCATTTGCATAAAATTTGGAAAGAAATCATTCATAAGACAAAAATTACCCTGAAACATGAAAATTTATAGTTTTATATGGAGGACTATGTACTTCTAAGTTACAAATTACTGAGTATCATCCTCATAACTTTTTTAAAGGAAAACTTTTTTCTCATTATACTCCCAATGTTTTTCATGAAACATGAAGGTTCTTATTTTTTTGCAGCTGAATGTAATCCTGGTACCTACTCAGTGGATGGCCTATTTCCTTGCTCAACATGCCCAAAAGGTTACTATGCACCTTTAAGGAGTTCATTGAACTGCACTAAATGTCCTGAGAACAAGACAACAATAGGCCGTGGATCTATTAGTGAAGACAAATGCCATGGTAATGTCCCCAATGGGCTCGAACCAATACATGTGTAATAAAAATTATTATTAATATTAAATATAAAGGTCATCTACTTTGGTATGTTAGATTTCTACAATCTGAGTTTATCAATCAACAGATTACAATTTCACCTTCATTATCTGGTGTCATATTAAAACTTAAGATACTTAAAAAAAAAATCTTCATTACGTATATTAGGTCCTCATATCTATAATATTATCAACATAGACAAGGATGAAATGTAAGCAAAGGTGAGTGTACCAGATTAATTAATTTTTCCTGTAGAAAAACAAACGTTGAGGAGATTGGGTGATCAGTAGAGTGCAGATGTACAAAACATGAGAGAGGTACAGAAAATTACAATTTCTCTCGGCAAACAGAACATAGCCATCAAATCCTTTTTGAAGAGACCAAGAAGCTGACAAGAGAAGATAGATATTTCCCATGAATCATCGGAAAAGCAGTACTGACTAGAAAATACATAATCAATTTCAACAGACAGTATGGCTACAACCTACCAACAACATAGAAGAGTGTCCTTCTTCCATGCTTTGGCCAAGAAATATGGCCAACCAAATGAAATGTCTTAGGATGCAAGGAGAGGAGAATCACTTATGACATAACCTAAATGCAAGAAAAACTACTTCAACTTGAAGACCCCTGTGGGATAGGAGGTGAAGCCTGTCGAAAAAAATAACTAACTCACAGGGTGCTACAAAAGAAGAATGATTTCTTCAATATCCCATCATGGAAATCATTGAAAGAATTTGGCATTTAATTGGTTTTTATTATTATCCTAAGTTGAATCTATGAAAAATATTAATTTACAAGGCCAGAAACAATTCTATATAATAAAATGTTAAAAATGTATTAATCATTTACAGCTAAGTGTCTCTAGGATATCCCATCATGATGTTGTTCTTATTGCATAAATATAATTGTTTGCCACCAATTCAGTTAATAGTTTAACAAATAATGTTTCTGGATGTGGTGTAAAATGACCTTGATGTTGACGCACCGTTATAATACTACTACTGCTAATGTTTCCAAAATTAACTTACTTGAATGAGAAACTAAGAATAGTTAAGAAAATAATATAACATTAATTAGCAAAATTTTCTAAACTACATTCACTAAAATTCTGAAACTTTTCTTTCAGATATTTGCCATCCAGGAACAGTTTCTGAAACTGGAGAAATACCTTGTTATTTATGTCCCATTGGTTACTATCAAAATAATCCAGGAAAAACATTTTGCAAAAAAAGATCATGTGTTGAAGAAAACTGTGCACATAATTCTTCATTTAATGAGGTAACAAACTAATTAACAATCACATAAATTGCTCTTTGGTAAGTAATAGACATCGTTTATAATGATCAAGCCAGAAAATATGTCAGCATTGCAAACATTATCATTTATGGATTTTACAAGTAAATTGAAATGTGATAGCTGAATAAAGTACTAGCATTGGTCTTCTGTCTTTATGTGATAGATAATTATTTCCATTGAAAAATAAATGTTTAAAGAAAAAAGTAAAATGTAAAAACAATGTCATGTTACAGCATTGTGATTTAACCAATCATGATTAGAAGATTTAATAACCACTAGAACTGAATAAAATTACAAATAGACTATATAGTATAACATATAGAATGTATGTATGTATACATAAAATTATTTTATGCTCTCTTGAGGGAAACTACAAAGAACATTAATTCCAAATGAAATTCATGAAATTAAGTTATTCATTAAATACTTGTCACTATCTACACATTAATTTTTCCATCAGACTGACAGCTTTGGCACTTCAAAAATAAGTGGCTCACATTAAAATCTAATTTACTCTATAGTGATAGTTTAGTTACTAGTGCCAGTATCCTAGTTGTACCAAATAATTTTGTGGGAAAACATTGTTTTTGATAATTTTACATAAAAATAAATTTCCACATAGTTACGCCTGAAATCAATGAATTGACAAAGCCTGGTTTTTCCATAAGCTCTGTGACAAACCATTTGGTGAAATAAATTTCTACATGAATTTGATAAATGTATGGTCATCATTAACACTTTCTTCTTCTAAAATGCAGTTTGGAGAAGATAATGAGGACAGTCTTGAGGAAATCCTCAATTTCAATGAATGTTTTACATTGCCTTGCATCAATGGTGGAACATGTGTTCCTCTTACTACAGGATTTTTCTGTAGCTGTGAACCAGGATTCATGGGTAAAGAACTCATGGTTAATGCTCACTATGTTGTGTAAAATTACTTTCTGAATGTAGTTTAAAAAATCTCTTTTAAAAATAGCTAAATGCTCATATGCATAAATAGGATTATCACCATAATTTTGCTATCATCATCATCATAATTTCAAATCAAATCATAATTTTAATAGGATTATCATCATAAGATTTGCAAACAAGTGAAAAATTCAATAAAATAGCTTAAGATTTTATATGAAATAACTTTATATGATTCAATTTCTTTCTTCAGGAACATTTTGTGAGGCACAAGAGGACATGTGTGCATCTGAGCCATGTTTGAACAATGGAGAATGTTCTTCCAATGGAACTCTATTCACCTGTTTATGTGCCGAAGGCTTTACAGGCCTTAACTGTGAGGTATTTTTATTTTAAAATGTAGGGCTGCTATAACTTTAATCAGTAAAATAGCTTATTTATTAATGATTAGCTTATGTATTATTTCTTTAAAATAATAATGTAGCATCGTTCTTATGTTTGAAGAAAATGCTAGGTTCATAGAATTACAGCTAGATAGCACAAAAAAGCACATAAAGAGGGTGAATGACACTCAGGGGACAAGTGGAAAGATTTAAATGTTAACCATTAGAAAAGAACCACTTAGGGCGACTTTCAAATTATTGCTAGAATCCATTATTATTCCAGAATTTTCACATTTTGTTTTATGGCTTATATACCTATCATTGTAAATGTTTCCAAAGAGAGTTAAATCAATGAAAAAATGTATTAAATCTTTATTCCACAGACAATGATAGATTTATGCAGTCTTAACTCCTGTTTGAACAATGGTATTTGTGTGGTCAACGACACCAGTTTTGAGTGCCTTTGCCCTGCAGAATTTGAAGGTATGTTATTATGTAATTTGAATGTCTATAATATATATAATATTTTATATATATTTATACATATATATATGTGTGTGCATGTGTTTATATATATAAAATAATACACACGAACGAAACGAACAGAAAACGAAACAGGAACAAAAAAAAGTTTGAAACTACTGTGGATATTTCGATGGCCACCTCCACTAGGAGACTGATTCTCCTAGATGATAATGGTGGCCATCAAAATAGCCATAGTGGTTCCAATCTTTTTTTCTGTGTACTGTGTATCAGCATGATTGTGTACTTCTTGAAAATTATATATATATATATATACACACACAGTAGAAGTCTACTATGATGAGAGCTGATAAATGATGAAAAATCTCTCGTTATAATGCACACTCGTTATAGTCAATGGTCATTTAAATTCAACATTTTCGGCATTTATAATGGCACCAAAAGTGGGTGAAAATGAGCCATGTAGTAGTTGTATCAATCCATCTACAAATGCATTGAAAACAGATCGTTTAGTTAAAAAAATTTAAAAT
>WURS02041708.1:0-11244 GCA_011762765.2 Rhinocypha anisoptera
CCACCTCTTCACTTCCCTCCTGCGGGCGCTCATCCCCCCTCCCCCCCATCCCCCTCCCCGACCTTCCTCCTCCCTATCCCCTTGCACCACACGAAATCCCTCCGCCACTTCTCCGCCTCGTTCCGTGTGATGTGAAAGATATTCGCGAAGCCATTGAGGATGAAAGGAATTGCGCTCATGTCAAATGTTTCCTCGGTTCCGACGGGCATGCCTTTCAAATCTCCCTGCTTTAAACGATATCCCTTGAAATCCTCCGCTTCGCTAGTCTTCGCCCCAGCATGAATAAATCGATGAAATATCCCGCTCTACCGTTATTTTTTTAACAGCGTTTCTATCCTAAATTAAAAAGGCAAAATTTTATCGTCAGGCTACTGATTATAGTGATGGCATACCGTGTAAACGTTGACTTCCTTTGAAGTACACATGCCTAGAAAGCATATTTATTATTAAACAATCAATCTCACTCAACTGTCTTCTCGGACACTGTGAAAATAAATCTAAATGGTGATTCGTAAATCGTCAATACAGAAAAATAAGGTATATTCGTATTAATTAAATTTCTCGGAAATGAGAATTCAAATCCAGTTTTCGGCTGGAAACATCTCAAAGCTAAACAAAAGCAGGGTAATTTTCTGGGTGTTACATCATAGACGGAAACCCACGGCACCCAGAGAGTAACTTCCGCCAGAGTGAATTTTCATACAACTCTGGGTTTATTGCTCGCTGAACTTAAGATTCAAAACTGGAAGTCAATAAAAACAAATCAAATACTGAGTTTCGGATTCTTTATGTCACAATAGCTCGTCATTCACACGTAAACTCCATTATGAATAATTACATGCGTTATATTTCCATTTATGTATATGGCTGGAATATTAAAACCTAATCAATAAACTGAATAAAGCTAAAACCTGAAATTTCAGGTTTTAGCTTTATAGCTTTCAGCTTTCAGAAATACATAGCTTACATATTGATAAAGCAAACTGCCGAATGAGATAGCTCCCTTTCACATGGAATTCAGATACATTTCTTCGTTGTTTTATTTTATGAAAGGGCTTAGAAAATATGAGGCTTGTAAAGCTTTAATAATAATCCATCGACTAACGTTCGTAGAATAACGCTTCGCGCCTCGACCTCGAGTATAGTCATATTAGATTTTTCATAAACCATATACAAATATTGAACTTATATTTTTAAAGAGAACATTAATACAACTTTTCCGAATGTAGTACCTCGTTTTTTATAATCACAAAAGAATGTTCCTTCTTTTTTAATAGACAACATAACATATCCACAGTACGACAAGTTCCGTCGCAAAGGCAACGAAAAAGGCCTCGCATCATGTAGCAAAGCGTGCATTTTTGCAAGAGGCATGATCACTACTGTTTTTAACCCTCGTTTTCAGGTGCCTTTTGATTAAAATTGAAAATTAGGTACTAAAATTAATTTTTTTTTTCATTATGTAAATCACTTGAAATCGTAATATCTCTTTATATGCCCAACTCTCTTCTAAATATGTTATTAAAAATACCGTTGTTTTTGCAGTTTCGCGAACATGAAAATGCACTAGTTTAGCCTATTCCAATGCATTGTTTCAATCTGAATATTTGTTTCTGATTTAATTAATTTTTGCTTTGTCGTCAATAGCTTTCGTGCTCCCACTCCCCTTAAGTTTATCCAAATATCAATTGCATATGCGTTATAAGAATTAGACAAAGGCTTACGCTTAGTTCTAAAGGTCCGAGTTTCACATCAGATCAGCACTTATCAGGCCCCTCAGACCCGGATTCCAGAAATCAAAGATGGGTCCATCATATTTTCTAAGTGGTTGTGTAAGTTTTACTCAAAGACTGTATGTGTATGTATGTAAATATAAACATGATATGGATTTATGCTAAGGATTAGGCTATTTAGTTCTAACCTAGAGTTAATTAAACATTTACCTTAACCTTTATATCACGCGTCATCCGTTCATTCTGCTCCTGCGATTTAAATCGGCTACGTATAATGTAGTCTAATATAGTCTCCGCTGTTTCTCCTGTTTCTCCCGCCCTTGCCGTATATTTTCCAAAGTTTATGGCGGAGCTGCTTGGAGAGAATGTGTTTCCTCATATCTTGCAGAATTCGAACCACCTCAGGGGACCAATGAGAATGAAATAAACATTTTTTTGTTTATTGTTTCGCGTTTCATGTTTCTTCTGCCAGTGGGGGGTGGGAAGCGCCTGAGCTGTAATAATAATGATGGAGGTGAGGAATAATATTTACCCACCCGTTTCGAGTTAAATTATTGGCGGTTGTTGTTTTCGAGTTCATCCGTTTGATTCTCCGTTATTTTGGTGTTTAATTGACTCGTAAATGTCTAATGGATAACACGGAGGAAGGGGGAATCGAAGAGAAGACGTATCTCCACGTATTTCCAGCATTTGCGATCACAAATAGCAGAATATCAGGGACGAAATTATGACAATGCAAGAGTGCTTCTTAATCATCCCATTTTAACCCATACACCGTGAGAAAAAGATAAAGATATTCAGGGGATGAGCTGGAAAGTTTGTTTCGCTTTGGTTTCTAATGAGCGAACTCTTTAGAAACCAAAGGATTTTTAGCAAAGTTGAAAACTTGACCAACATTTGATAGCTTCTCGTCCAGTTCCTGATAGTGCATGGCTTACTTTCTACCTTTGAAATCATTAAATGATTTATAATTTTACAAAATTGTAATAGAAAGAAGTGATTTATTCAATTTAAATTATACTGTGTCATACTTGATGGGATGTAAATCTACTTGTAGATGAAGAAATATTGAAAACATGCATTATGTTAGTAGACTTATCATGAAATTCTCTATTACTCGTTCACACCATTCGATAGCTGATTGGGAATATAAAGTATAAGCAGAGCATTGCTTTAGATTCGCGAATCATACACAAGTTATTATAAAGTATAAGCCAGTAATTAGAGTAACTACAGAAGTATCTTCTTACGGATTTGTGTAAATCAATAATCGTCAATGGCCAATAAATTTAATTATTACTAATTAGTAAATACAATAAACGGTATCAGGCTTCGTGGAAGTTATATATATCCATGTTAGGAATAAATATACTTTGTACTTTTGTGGAAGAGTACAAAGTATATTGATTCCTAACATGGATTACTAATTGGTTTAATTTCGAGGTCGTGGTAGCCTAGTGGGCATAGCTCTTGGCCACGGAACGTAACGGCCACGGACACCTCCAGCTAAACACAACCTGGGTGATTTTTCGGAAGGCAGATCTTCCTGGGAAAACCGCATTTGGCAGATGTTAAAGGAAAGTCTTGGTGATCGTTGAGTCCCACTCTCACATAACATATCAACATTAGGTTTTAATACTGTGGTAAACTTTATTCCATAGGTCGTACTTATTTATTCCATAGTATAACGATAAAAATCTTGAGATCATAAATGAGATCAAGAAATACACTTGTTTTTTTTTAGACGTCATTCTGGAATAAAGTACATATTAGTGAGAGCATTAAGACGAGAAATACCGTAAACAAGGGAGCATTACCAAAGAGGAGACAATTTATTTGAGGCACTTTATAAAAATAAAAACGTAAAACATTGATTAGTTAATGTTTTAATTATGTAGTGTTGCGAGAGAGTGCTCAGAAACATGGTTATTAGGAAAGATGATGTGCCTTTAAATTGGAGGTGTTTGAGATGTGGGTATTGAGGATGGGGGATATTAAATTGATAGAATGAGATAAATGAAAGGGTATTAGATACATAATATGATTCTTATTTTGATACATATTTTGTTCGCCTGTATGCTTTAGCTGATATTCTACATGCACATAGGTACAGGGAGAGCATCTATGGTGAAAATGTGATATTCGTGAAAATAGTGGAATTAGCTAATAGATGTTTGATGACTCGTAGATAACTTTAAAATATACTATAAGCACTTTCATGACATAACCATCACAATTCATCAATCCGAAGATTAACTCGCAGCAGCTCTCCAAAAACCGAAGCAGCCACCTTTTAAATTCTTTAAACCTCTATGGTTCCTAACGTTACCATTCTCCATTAATCTGTCTCAAATAGCAACTTTGGCCCATCTCTAAGGTTCTCCACTCCTAGAATCCTTTCCTTTAGGTTTCCATTATCTTATCTTAATATCTATGATATTACTTTCCATCTTATTGTGGCTAAACCGTCATCATAAAATTCTTTTCGAGGCGCTTAGGAGTACTTATTAATCAGTTATTCCATATTATTTATCAAATAAAGGAGGCAAACTGGTCGGTAGGTGCTAAGCCACTTTATTGATTACCATCCTACGTTTGCAGTCCGAAGATTGGTTTGTCTATAGCATCTCTCCAAGCTATCTTATTACCTGCCAGTCTCTTTAAACCTTAAAACTTTTACTCTATTTGGTAATATTATTTCATTTCGACACGTTTCTCCGTTTATAATCCCTCAGCCCGGACACTAATTTATTTCCTTGCAAAAAGTAGACGGTTTGGCTGGCGGGTCCCCGATGTGGAATTAGGAGATGACTATATTGTCCTTTCTTTGGAAACTGCTGTGTCCTCCTTGTTCCCTTTTACTTTAAATTCTCTGCGCTTTTCTAATTGTAAAGGGGTTAAGTTAGCCTGTAGAGTTAACTCATTATTCATCGGAGGTCTACTCATTCTGAAAGAAAGCCAAGAATTTTAAGTCCCTCACATCCGATTTATAGTCGTAGGAAAACAATTTAATTAGCAAGAGTAGTGGCAATGAATGCATTCACGAGCTACGGTTTTTTTCCGTTGAATTCATTCTAAACATCGGACGAACAATAAAAAAACAACAAAATACGCTCCTTATACACCACTAGCGTGGAATCCCTCCTTGGATATCACTTCAAAACAAAGGAATTCATACTCATTTCATGTAATGTATGTATTTGAATTAATTTATGTTAATTATGACGTATTGGTTAGTGTTTCTGGCTTACACTATTTTCCCCGATTTAAACTAGATGCTACAATATGTTATAGAAAATTACCAACTCTCATTCAACTAAATTATTATTTATTAAGTTTATTTATTATTAATTTTTTATTATTTATTCTAATTATTATTATTTATTTAGTATTTTTAAACCATCATTTTCAAAAATAAAAGACCAAATGCGACCCTTGAATCAGCCTATTCTTCTATTACGTTCCGCTAGAAGTTGTATTAAAATCCCAATTACGCAAAATATAAAATAATTTGGCAAACGTGGCTACTTGGCAATTAATCCACCAGAACAGACATGAAAAAATTTACCTGTATCACACAAAGTACTTTTATAGCTCCTGGAATGAAGTCTTTTTCATAGGACCGTCCATTCATTTGTATCTCAAAAAGTTTCCCATCATTGGGCGTAGGTACCAAAAATATTCAATCCAAAATAATAACGGTTGATTTTCGAGTAGTTAAGTTTGTACGTAAGCTCACATGTATCCCTGGTTGATTTACTAAATTTAAATTTGTGATTTGCTCATTTTCATGAATACATTTCAAGGGTTCATTGCGTTCTCCTTAGAAGTGACATTTTGGAGCGCAAAATCGTGATTTCTTACGATTCAGTTGGAATCGAAGTTGGTATATAAACCAATAACCATAAACCCTCATCTATTCTGATGCACTAACAAAAATTACCATCATGTAAATACTTAGATATGTACCAAAAATGTAAACTGTATGTACCTGTAAAATACTCCATGTAGCGAGCTTTCATTTTGAAATTTTGGTTACGATGATTAAATTTTTTATTACTGTTATTGTTATAAAACAATAAATGACATATATATATATTCCGATCTGCATTTCAGTTATGATTCCTTTATATGTCTTTATGTATTTTTAAATTTATTTATTGTTGTGAAACAGTTACGTGAACATATTATTCGCAAAACATTCCCTTCTATAAGTATATAATGGAATCCTTTGTTCCACGAGATTATAAATAAACAAAGAAGAAATAAGAAAGAGTGATCATGCATTGTATAAGCTTTGTTTTTAATTATGACAAATACGTATGGGAAACTGCAAAGTTCAAACGATGAGTATTTTCTCAGTTAATAACGCCACAAAGCTTCAACCCCAACTGTTCACCGCGACTCATTCCCGCTTTTTCAGCCAAAACCCGCTTTTTTATGATGTCCTTTTCGAGTTAGGATTTAATATTGCATTGTTAAAACATCGATTTTAATAACCTTATATTAAAGCCATTTGTATTTTATAAATAAAGCGGAAAATTTTTCTCCCATGACTATATATGCTTAATTAAACTCGCATCACCACAGATATTAATACCTGGAATGACCTAAATTCATGAGAGATATTATTTTGGTTCATATGAGATAGGGCATAACGAAAATACGAGTCCTATATGATTACATGGCTTATAAAACGAGGTATCTTTATTTTTATAATCGTTATATGAACAAAAAATCTGAAAAAATTTTAAAATGTCGGACCATCAAGGATTCTAAGAGTCAAAAAGATATTTTTTAAATGCATCTTCTGTGATGATGATCTAACGTTTAAAGAAAACCACCAGGAAAAAATGTTTTTGAAAACTCCAGATTAGAACTACTTACCCAAACCTTAGCATAAATCCCTCTTCAAATCTGCATAACTCCAACTATCTAGAATATCTACTCTCTCCCTTGATTACAGGTTTCCAACCCTTAATACTATATGTACTGTAATTTCCTCTCTGGGGATCAGAATTCTTTTTAATCGCCCTACTAAGGAGAAAATGTTGCGTGGACTACCTTTCATCAGGTCCATGACCTTCAATCTATCTGTCATGGGTGACCCTGCTAGGAGCAAAATATCATTGCTCCAGCCAATCCAGCTCCAAGGGTCAATGAAACGCGCAAGCCCTTTCACCACACCGAGGTCGTAATGCCTGGGGAATATTATAAAGTTATGGATTGTCGATAAATATGATAAAATATGATGACGTATGGCTTGTCTAGATTTTAAACAATGTTTTGATTTTTATTGAGCAATTGACTACTTGTTACATGTCTAGATTGAAATGCATATAGTGAAATATTTCTTGAATAAATTGCACTGTGAAATGGTATTTCATATTATTTGGACCTTATAAATTTTTATAGCATTTGGTCTAAGGACATATTTTGAATATACAAATATAAAACTTGTTCTGATTAACAAAACCAGACTTTGATTTTAAAATTTTATCCAATCGCTTTAAAAATTTTTAATGATGAACCAAAAGAGTCGATTTTAATAACATAGCAGTACTTGATAAATCGGAGACAAAGTGAGACGGGCTTTCCGGGACACGGACACAAAAAGCGGATGTTTCATCTATGGAAACTTAAAAAAAATTATTATCCACGGCTTGTGAAGAGCTAATAGTTGGCTGTTTATTGATATTGTATTGATAATCGAAAATAAAAGGAGTGTACTACCAAACAGTGAGTTAGGAGGAATCCATTTTTCGCAAGCCCAACTTTTTATAGGAACAGAACCTTATTTAAAATTTTGTTGTAGAAACCGTTAAAGCATTAAATAAGTTTGAAAATAAACCTATATTTTTTTCTGAATTGGACACGTAAATAGAAAGGTAGCTCAAAATACCAAGTGAGGACTAGCTGGGTAATGCATATACAATGTAATACGTGTGTGTATTAAGAGCTTTGAAAATAGAATGTATGGTAATTTACTGTATTTATACTAAACTAACATTGCTTTGTGCCTCAAATAAAAAGATATACTCTGAACGCTCCATCTCTGTTTTGCGAATTACCAGCTCCGCTTCGGGATAGCGAGTGTTAAATATGGCGGATGTTACTGATTCTAGTTACAAGCGGCATGCTGCATTCCAATTTCTCCAATCCGAGGGAGTAGGTGTCGGGAATATTAAAAAACGGTGGTGTACTGTGTTCGGGAGTAGCACATTCTAAAGTATTCACCATATCATTGATAAACTGGGTATGTCAAAGTGTGAGCAATATGGATCTCCAAATAGGATCAGAACCACAAGCGGTAACTAGGAGTACAAGGCTTTCTGTAAAGCTAGTGTAAAGCCAAAGAAACGGAAGTATACTCTTTGAAAAATATTATATATGACAGTTTACTAATATCACAAAAAGTAGTAGCAGTTTTCCGAGCTACAAAGTTGTATTTTTCATATTTTAATAGAATTAAAATGTAACGCTCTACTTTTTTAACGCTCTTGATAATTTTGGCTTTTACACCATTTTTTCTACCGCTAAGCTTCAAATGAATTGTTCGTTCAAAGATAAACCAATAGCCAATCTTCGCATACATCATTATTTGTGATCATCATCTACCGGTTCGAGTCCTCCAAATCTCCATCACTTTGTTGCATCAACTTAAGACGGTCTTTACACATGTGTTAAATTGAAATCAAGAACTAACTTTTGAAAACCCCTGTTTTCATCTTATGTTCCTGAAGAGCATCTAAAGGAAGTAAATTGCTCCTTGGTGAATTAAAATTAAACTGCTCTTTAATTGGTAATTCAACACCAGATATGGATATCTTTCATGACACTTGATGACACATGATATCTTTCAAGCATATTTAGCTGCATCTACTTTTATAAATGTCATGTTACATAACGTTTATTAATCTGGAGGGTTTTAAGAAAGAAGCTCTACAACCTACCTCACACGATGGAATGAGTTCATTATTACCCAGTGGGAATTCTTCCGGCTCTAGCTATAGAAATTTCGAATTGCGGCTCGAAAAATTACATTCATTCATTCTGTCTCGACAGTAATCGTAGAAACAGAATGACATCCTTGAAATAATTTATTTTCTCGATTGGTGATTCCCGAGAGAAACGATAGGCCCAACGTGTATTTGATTTGGGACATTGCTAGTTCCTTTTCGAAAAAAATTTTATTGGGTTCAAGAGAGATGAAATAAAATTATTCTCAAGGAAGAGAAATGATGGGAATGCTTCCAGGTCGTTAACCTCTCTAAACCTTCAACGACAGGAAAAGGGAAGATGGGTGTCGTCGATCCTTTTCATCATTTCCCTTCTTTAGATTTGCCTTTTGATTTTGAATCCTGTGATAGTTTACCGAAGCATGGAACTGGAGAGTATTCTTTACTGGCCCTCCTAGTCTTCCTCACCATCGAAAATGGATCTACGTCTATGTATTTACGTCTCCTCCTCGGTGACGTCTCTTCTATAAAAGCGATGTCTCCTCAGCACTTTCTTTTTTACCCTCGCAGATTCTCCGTGCCATCTCCTTCTTTATTAGGTGTGAGAACATATTCGAAACGTTATTTATTTCGTTTCGTTATTCGAAACATATTATTCTCCTTTTTGGGTCCTACGTTTTTCAAACTCATTCACAGAAAACCTCATATAAATGAGATTTGACGGCATCCTCATATGATATTGTATGGATGCTAAGAGGAATAGATCATGTTATTGATCCAAATATTTTCTGACGTGAGTTTGTTAGAATAAAGAATGTCACTTCTAAAATCATCATATGGATATTATCTCGTTATATCGTTTCATTTAATGCCCAATATTGCTGTAAATAAGCTTGTTCAGATTATTATGCCGTTTTAGTAAATATATTAGTAAATTAAATACAAGTGTTTTACTTAAAAAAAATATAAATTTACACTGAGTATGTTCCTATTAGTAATCATCATTAAAATATGATATTACATACGTATATAATACACTCTCCTCTGAGCACTATTTAAGTTTCCTTAATCTATTGTCTCCTTGTGTCATATCTATGGGGAAATTTCGTTAAACAAATAGTTCCGTTCAGCAAGAAGAGCACACACTGTTTTAGTAGTAGTAGTATTTTTGTTATTATTATGGTAATTTCGCAACTCTTCAAGTTAAAAAAAAACCATATGGACAAACAGAACACTCATGCCCTGAGTGGGATTCGATCTCGTGACCTTTCGGTTAGCCGGCGAGCACGCTACCCACCAGGCTAATCTGGTCGGTACACGTTGTTTTAATGTGTCAGTTGTGATCAAATACGAGAACTTTCATTCGATATCTCGCTCGAAAATCCTTCGACATCGCAGAATCGAGCAAAGCAATATTCACGTCACAATAGCAGCGAACTTAATAATAGCAATTAAAACTACATCATTCTTCAATTGGACGATAAATATTATATATTATTAAATATAATTGGTATAAATACAGTGGAGTTAGTATTAAACATTAGCGCATGGCGTTCTTCACTTATAAGACGATTTTTGGTGCAATAATTTCGGAAAAAAGGTTCGGCTTATACGCCGTTAAATAAGATAATGTGTTTCATTGTAGAAATATAGGAAAACGGTGTATTCCTTCTATTTTTTATGTCGTTGTCCAAATACTTTGCTCTCATAAGTTGTCACTCGCCAGTAATAAATGAAAAACGATTCATAATATTCGATATTCCTGTTTTTAAACTCTAGCTCCCTTCCACTGGATTTCATAATTTGTAAGATAATATTTACCTTACACATTTCTGCTATTATTTCATTTTAATATGAGATTAATATAAGAAGTAATGTTCATAGTTATCACCATGGTTAATAAGACAAATACAATAAATGATAGTTCCTTGCATTTTTTGTAATTTCTCTGTTAACCTACAATAGTCAGTCGCATACGAATCCAGTAGTCACCCTTGGATTTAATTTAATATTTTCATAACTTGAGACTCTCTTATTTTTCTAATTAATTTACTTTATTATTTTATGCAACTATTTCATCCTCTTGAATAATGAATTGACGTGACTGAACTTTGTATCTCTCTCAGGCATAGGTATAAGTTTCGAAAATATTACATCGTACTAATTTCCAGTGCTTCTCTTTTTTTCATTTCCCTTTTCCCCCCATCTTCTAGCTCGTTCCCCCCTCCACACCTCTCTCATTCCCCTCTCCACAGGCCACTAACGTGTACACGAGGAAATCCATGCCCCACCTCCGACTATCCCAAAAAACTGCTCGCTTCATTCTCCGCCTTACATAAGATCGTATCCGCCGTCATCGCTTCATTGATCCCCGCCGCCTCCGTCCTGTACCCCAACCCCAGCCTAAACTTTACCGCAGTGCCACACGAATCCTCCGAAACCCCCCCCCCGCCCCCCCCCCCCCCCCCCCCCCAACCCCACCCCCCCCCCCCCCCCCCCCCGGCCCCACCCCCACCCCCCCTCCCCCCCCCCCCCCCCCCCCCCCCACCTCC
>WURS02041719.1:0-11244 GCA_011762765.2 Rhinocypha anisoptera
CGTCTTCCTATCTGATGAAGGTGGTTCAGCAGCCACCGAAAATTTAAAATAGTGAGTCTTTTTATCTCTGTGCCTGTATTTTTTGTGTATATATATATATGTATATTCTGCTAAATTCAAGATTCGCATTTCATAACCCGTAATGTAAACATGAGGTACGGAAAAAAATTAAAATTACTAAACGAATACAATCAGCACAAAATACAATATATACAATTATGAGCAAAGGCAATAACACCGAAATATTGCACAACTGATCGCCGTGAATGAATTAACCGGGTGATTGTAGGTTTATAAAATTGTAATAAAATTAAATCAGTTCTACCTGCCATGTCCATTTCTCTGGAGCCTTCCCAGAGGTCAACGGCTGTCTTTTTCACTTGACCATGCTTCTTCCTGGATCCCCCAATATTATTTCGCAGACTAGCATCAAGATACTTGGAATATGTCTGCCCTACTGCCCTGCCTTCAACATTGTTTTGCCCATTCGGCAAAACAATGTTGAAAGTCCCTTCCCCGGCATTGGGATATTCATCAACTTCCATCATGCCACGTTTCATGACGGGTTCTGCACAACTTTGAAATAAGCATGCGAAGAACATCCACAACAGCAAAGCCCTGAAAATGTTACATACTAAATAAAAATTCAACAAACGTTCAGGAGATTCCGCTTTTCAACTTTTAAATTATGCTTTACCAGAATTAAAAATTTACTTTAAACTAAAAAAAAATCAGAAACCGATACAAGAGGAACGTTTGATTTCTCGACTACGCCGGATTTGACACCAACGGACATATCTCAAATTTACTTCGCAGCAGCATATTTGCAAGCTTGAACAATAAGGGTAATTTGACAATGAAATAACTTTTTGTGAAGACAAAACAATTTAGAAAACAGCAGAGCGGAAACATCTGATGAATGAAGACAAACCAGTAGCGGATTCCCAAAAAGAAGAGACCACTAACCTTCCAAGAGCCAAAACACTCGCTCTCCTATCAAATGGCATCCTTCTCCTGAGTCGTTAAACCGTTAACTGATGACAAACCAGCTAGTAAAACTAATCTCAATCAAAAAAGAAGAGAGAATGATTCCTGACTGCCAGAAACTGAATGAGTTTCCTCCTCTGACCTCCTCGCCTTTATTTCCTCCGCTTCCATGATTTGTCCTTCCTCGCCCCTCTCATAGTCCAGTGCCGTCAGCGCACAACGAAAGTGATATCTCGTGTTCACCATTGGAAACGAATCACAACGGTCCATCAAGTGCAAATTGTGATCCTCAAAAATATGTGCATTGAAGGAACGGCATGAATTATCAGTGAATCCCATCACTATGACAACAAAAACGTGATCCCTTATCTCCATTAGCAAATTTGTTTCAATTCAATGACATTCTGACGTGTGGCTATATAAGTACAGCAAAATGAATAAATATATATTTTCATGTGATTCTATTTTGAACTTACTTTTCTATACAAAGAATTTAGGTAATTTTCCTAATAGATAAAATATTATCGATGTATATATTGAGTAATAATAATCGATTAATACTAGATCACGAAGTTTTTCGATCGGTGCTACGTATAATAGGCGGTTATCAATCGACCTTTATCAAAGACCGGAAGACTAAGGGAATATAAGGAAAAACTGATGTGATTTTTTCCGAGAAAGATATTTTCCTGATTTTATAAAGTCCGAAAGTACCCCTATATACTACGTGAAATGTGACTACAAAGGTCGCCATTGACGATTCCGAACACGCAGCATCCTCTGGAAATCCTTCGTAGACGTCATCAACGTTGAAGAAAACCATCTGTTCAATTTCAAAATAATATCTTATCTGTATGTCAAAATTCCAGTCACTCGAATCAACACAGTTAACAAATAAGCGTTGATTTTCATTCGTTCACTAACTAGATTTCGGCGATCTATTTCCTTCAAACATGCATTCGTGCGTGGTAAAAGAATGAAAAATTGTTGTATATGATTTTTACTTCACAAAAAATGATTTTTCGTTAGATAACGCTAAATTTCATCCGAATAAGCACCAGAGTAAGTAGACCCAGCGTCTCAGCGACCCAAGTCGATCCAGAAGACGAAAACAGGTTATGAATCCTCTCCCTCTATATCGCGAGGCCAGATTTCAAAATTCCTTACATATAGGCAAATTTGAGCAAAAAAAATCTTCGAACGCCGCGAATTTAATAAAATACTTAGCAGCAAGGTTCAACGACCATTGGCGTCGCAATAACGGTGCTTAAAGTGAGTGTTGTAACAGGTCTTTACTGGGGAGAGATTCAAACTAAAAGTCCCCTCTTCCATTCCGCTATTACTTCCATCCCTATATTACTATCGTCTTTTCCTATAACGGAGAAGACGAATGGAAACTTTTATATGCAAAGCGCTGAAAGTGCCTTACGCGGCGGATTCAAGTGAGACTAAACAAACTCTTAGTCAAATGAAATAAATGATGAATCACGATAAGCAACTCAGCTACATACTTTCCAGTTTCAGGATCGTTCCGAGCGGGAAACATACTTTTGAGAGCCATCATCATCTACGTAGGTAAGTAGGAGACTCGGACCAGGGTCAGTTGTATATTTATATATAGACAAAACGAAGAATACAGATTAGCATAAATAACTGGAAGTACATGCACTTTCAATTAAACTTAAAGTTCAGTCTACGCATGCTGTGTTGCTGAACCTATAAATAAATGCCTTAACCAATCATGGTATATTCCTAAAAAAATAATAATAGAGTGAGTTCTCTTTTGCAATAACTAAATGAAGACATTTGGATAAGTACATGCTTGGGTGATGTTACTGACACCCGTTTGGGGACTGAATGCCAAGAAGACATTCGAAGAGTGAGCAACTCGTGGCCGATTGAAAAAGGAACCGCCACAGAGTGAATGGATAATTGAGTTAGATGCCTTACGCAAATGCATTCAGTGTGTTTTACAAGTGAGAAGTGACACGTGGAACTGAGTGTGGCGGGGAGGGAAGAGGGAGAGAGAAGGCCCATCCTGACCCTGGTCCAAGAATGACCCATTTATGCTCACCACTCCCGACCCAGTGACCGCCTTGTCCACCCCCCACCCCACCACATGCAGCACGACTATGCATGATAAATCCTAATGGTGAAGCGGGAATTAAATTTAGTAAATATGGTGATACCGCTGTCCTATAAGGTAAATGGGGCGAATCTGGTCCAGGAAGTGCTATAGACCCTCCCGCGGAAGGAGCCCTATTCCCGATCTGTACTTCCGACCGTCAAGTGCCTCCAAAATGCATTCTGCAAATGAATTTTATTTCTTCGACATTCGCCGGCACAGTCAATATGGATATGGTTTCACAACTGAGTGTAAGACTCCCATGGAGTGAGAATAAAATCCTTTACATTGACAGCAGTTTGGAACACTTAAGGCCTACGCAGAGGAATTGGATATCGAGATCATACCTCACGTGGAATTTTTGTTAATCACTAAATGTTTCAATATTTTGCTGCCAAAGGGAAGAAAATTTACTTCCAGTGACCAGCAACCAAAGTAGTCAACCCTTTCGTTTTGTAGGTTTGATACATGAGGATAGGGATAGCGCAGTACCAAGCCAACGGCGGCGGGTGAAGCAAATCCGGGCATAGAGGACAGCACCTTTCCCTTTGCCGATTTCACAAGAAGATTTGGTTTCCAGAAAATCTCTCACCTTAGGTTTGCCTCGAGATGTCCTGAGACGTCACCGGGCCTTGAACCCGGGTCCCCCAAGTGCTACCACTACCCACTGTAATACCACGACCTAATTTATTATATTTATTATACATGTACATGTTGAGTTATTCTTCGAACTATGCTTCAACTTTCCTACACTTACCTCGTTTTGACACTTCAAGAGAGCCTTTTGCTATCATTAATTTATCGAGTAAAGACATTTCCACAGAAGAAATATTTCTTTTAAACTTAGCGGGACTTTCATATTTCACCACGTAAGTGAAAGGCTTTCTCCACATCTGCAAGTATACTTTCGCCTGAGGAAAGTAAGAAGTAACATCCAGGATTAATGTGTGGGTTGGCTAAAATTTGTCTCGATTCTCTAGCAGGTAGATTTTTGTAAGAGATCAAGGATGTGAGTATTATTACCATATTGGTATCCAGCGACTACCAATCTTTTATGACTTGAGTGTCCCCTTTTTCCCGGATCAAGGTATACCCCTTAAGAAAATAAAGTTTTTCTGCTACATTAACTCTGATAAAATAAAAGAAAATATTTAGAGAAATTGGACTAAAGTGAATTCATCGTGCTGTCAACTCATCACAAAGTGGGGATGTACTGTATTCCAATGCACAGTTTCTTAGGGTGTGATTTAACTCGAAAGTCACGCATAGGCTCTGTCCAAGGCCTAACTTCCTATTGGGTAGGATTGAGTTCGACATGTTCGTTCGTAGATTTCCGCGGCGTGGATTCGGATGGCTCTGCATGGCTATCGGGTTTCCACTGCATTTGTTGGCTTTCGGCGACAACTATACTTCGATTCGATGTGCACAAAAATGTTGTCTATATTTTTTTATTAAGCCAATTACGGTGACACAATATAACATTGAAAATAAAAAGGACGAAACACAGACATCCATGCCCTAGGTGGAGGATAAAAACCACCTAGCCGGAACTCGAAGCCGGGACCTCCGAATTGGTTGACGAGGACGTTCGGGTTTAAAATTTAACTGTTTTTGAAGATTTCACGTGGCATCCCAAAAGTCTTCTCACGTACTTCAGGTAGGGAAAAGTACTACTTAGAGCGTTTGTGAGTTGTAGTAAGTGATTATCTCTTCCACTTTGGTCGAGAACAGAAGACGTTATCCTTGTAACGTACGGTTGGTCCCCTTACATTATCGCCGTGATCTCACATCTCTATGTTCTTAGTGCTAATGTTATTTCAAATGTTTCCACTTCAAATTCATTGATCTAAACGCCTCCAAAAGTTTTTCATACTTGGAACCCTCGCGATTCGAGTGACTCCCATTGAAAGTATACCAATTTTTTAGTTTTTCGTGAAATTACGTACGGTCGTGAAATTTTTAACGTAACGAGCTGATTGTCTATATTTTGTTCAATTCACACATCAATCCTTCTGTGAGAGATCCCAAATACTCGACACTTATTCCAGATCTGGTTTAACCATTTTATAACACCTCTCCATAAATTTTCCAATGATATATTTCCCCATCATTAATTAGTAATCAACCCGAAAATTGTGAAAAAGCCCTCCAAGTTATCCTGTCACCTGTCAACCTCATCATACCCATGTATTTCCTAATTCGAACATTCTCCGTCAACTTTACTTGTACCTTTCGCCCACCTCCACAGTAATTCTCTCCAACAGTTTGTACTACATTACCTCAATGTGTGTCCTTTTAGTTTCCCTCTCTTTCTCATAAAAGTAGTCATTGTCCATTCGCACATTCATTTTCAATATTTTTTGTAGCACAGCACTTCCATTGAACATTAACGTAAACCCAGTCCAACGATAACTGAGAAATTCCTAAGGCCGTGCTCTTCTTGGGCAACCAGGAACATTGGGAAGAGGTGAAGGATGTAATACAAATGATAATACAGTTAAAGCAAACAGTCACAAGGGACAAGCCAATCGTACTTAAATTAATTTACAGGAAAACAAGACGGCACGAACACTTCCTTGTAAGGGTTTACAAAAACCAAGGTGACCAACATAAGTCTCAAATACTCACGCACTACGGGTTTGAAAGGAATTTCTTCCTACGTCAGTGACCTCCGATCGCACTAAGCACAAAAAAACGAGACAGATTCACTTCCTCATTAGGTTTTGCGTAAAAATGCATTTTGACGCACGCAAGACTCAATCACTCACAAACGCATGGTTTGCGGGGAATCTCTCCCGGCGCCTTTGACCCTCCCAATCACAAGAAACAAAACTGAGGTGACGCAAGGAACCAGGTAAGGTTGAGAGTGCTCCGAAGCTGAAACTGTGCTTCGCCTGCCGAGGAGGTCTCTTCAGCGAAGAATTCCTACTCTGAAGGAGCGTACTCTCCTCTTTTTCTCCATTAATCTCTCTCCTTTTTCACTCAAACAAGCCTAGAGAATCTCTGGTTCCTATTCCTTGCCGAAAACCATACTGTTCCTCTCCAATTGCATAACTCCCATATAACCTTCTCTACGGTTATTATTATGTTTATTCTTAGTAGTATTTTAGCTGCATGATATATCAAACTTAAGGTCCAGTATTTGCATTTCTTACTATTTTTCTTCTTCTCCTCTGACCGGGGGACCCGGGTTCGAGACCGGGTGACGACCCTCCGGACACCTCCAGCTAAACCTAAGTTGAGTGATTTTTCGGGTAGAAATCACAGGCGGCACAGGGAAATGAACCGCCCCCTCTACCCTGAAGTGTGAATTTCCACACGCCGTGGGCTGAGTACTATGTGAGCTCTACCCTCACTTAACATACCAACCTTCGGGTTGATCACTGTGGTTTTCTATTAGTGTCATCACTATTCTCTACTATGAGAAATAAGAATTACGTACTACGTATTTTTCCACTAAGATTTTTAATCTGGTACGTCTAGTTTCAACGCTACGGCGTCATCTTCCGGTACAAAATCATACCTAGTACGTAATTCTTATTTCTCAGGAATGGATTTCCACATAGTTATGCCTGAAAATATAGAATATTCTCTACTATATTTTGGACACTCGCAAACTTCGTATACATCATTATAAAGCCCGTACAACTCTTATTTTCCTACCAATTCAACTGGATTCAACGATCACATAAGCTGCACCTAAATTGAGTAAACCTAGAAAATTTTTAATTTAAATTTTACAATTTAAAGTCCGAGTTCGAAGAGAAAATGTACTCTGTTTAAACTTTAAAATATTTTATTACTTACGAAAGAATTTTAAAATATTAATTTTCGACAACAAATTGGAAATAAAAGAAAATTGATCGATATTTTCGACTCTTCGAATTTATTGATTTATAATGTTAATTAATATCTCCAACTGTTACATTTGCTAAATTTTTACCTTAAAATTATAAGGTATAATAAATAATTTAAACTACATTAGAAAAGCATTTATATTTCTCTCCTTTTAAGATAGTTTGGATATATTTGAAATAAATTCAGCCTTTCATCATCGTTTATAACATTAATGATTTAAATTAATCGCTAACCAATAACTTATAAATCAATAAGTTTTTAATCGCAAAGAACTAAAATACATAACTTTTTATTTATTAATAGCCAACCACCGACCTCACACCCCTGCGTGGGGTGACTTCCCGTTCAAGCCGTTCAACTTTTCAAACAAATGTGGATGAGCGAATTAAAAATGTGAAACTTATATCGCATTAACAGAAGTGTTTTCGGTTTTATTTAATTTTTTGGACATGTACTATCGATTCACTAGAAAATGAGAGAAAAATGAAAAAAATCACCAGTTTCTATCAGTCTTAACCAAGGATGAACGTAGGGGTCGACGCGCCACCCTCAATCCTGTGGACACACAGTAGCGAGAATATTTCACCACCATTCGCTTAAGGAGACGAAGTTTCTTCGATTCAATTCCGTAAATAATAATAGCATGCCTTTATTGGGGAGAGATTGTCACTAGATAGTCCCTTCTTCCACTTAACCCCACGTCCAGATGCAATTCGTTTTTACATAATATTGAAAAAAACATAAGGTTATCAAATAGATATACGTAGAATGAACAAAGATAAGAAAATTGTTCTAATGTTGAAAATGCATATCGTGAATATGGTCTCCTCATGAGAGGTCCTACCTTAAAATATTTCTCTTAAACAGTAGCCATTTCTACCCTACCGATTTGGTAAGTATAATGATGTCGAGATTTACCAGAACTTTATTCTTGCGCAATTAATTTCGTTTAGCTCTTGACCCTAATTGAGGTGTCAGCACTATAAATCGTACGATGTCTTTTCGCGATTAGTGCAAGTAGATAGGAATGTATCCCCTTATGGAGATTAATTCTCGAGAGAAATTAGGCAGCAATTTATGTGTCGAAAGCTGTCTTGCAAAAAGGATAGTAGCACCTTGAAATAATTTACCTCAAACCCTACAAGTACTTCTGTTTATGCCCTTAAGTGGCCTACAACACAAGAGCTCTGTTGAAAGAAGACTCACCCACGAAAACGAATCTGTAAAATCTTAGTGCAATATTTTTACACAATTCTTAATACTCTACAGGTATTAAAATTGGAGTAAAATAAGCTCTCGGTGACAGAATTGTTCTGATATATAATAATACTGATGTAACAGCCTAGCCTCCTCGCCGTTCAAAGCGTTGCGGCCACCAAATACGAGTAGTATTCAGCTATATTTAACAGTCGCTAGACGTCATATAACGTGCGTCGGGACCTCCGCTATTCTAATCCATGAAGGCCCCCGCCTATTTCAGGGGACACCCGAACGAGTTTTTGTCAGTTCATGTCGGTTGAAGATTGTATATAAAGAATGAAATCATAATGATGTTGACAATAAACAATTCCCCTAGGTACACACCGAAAATAATCAAGGCTGGGTATCGGCCAGGACATGGGTACTATAGATTATCAATAAAATGCTAAATACCACAACGATGCCTCATGGTGACAGTATTAAAACACGCAACTCCAAACATCCTTGCCGAAAATTTTCAAATTTATAAACTAGGGAGAACGAATAGGCATTCGAATCAAGTCACACAACGGCTAGACATTACCTTCCGTAGAGACGTCTAGTGCCAATTTGGAGTCGTGAGCTCTTGGCTAGTCCCTCGCGTGTACTTTGGCAATCTCTCCTGGTTTTTTTCGCGAGTTTCTCAATGAATGAAGTGTAAGAGGGGACAAAACATTTTATGCTACCGTTTCAGAGAGAGATTATAAATTACTCACAGGTTTTCGTAGAAAAGCTTGCAAGATTCAATGCTGAGATGCTTAAAATATCAAGTAGATTATCAAGAAAGCCAGTACTCAGATGTCACTTGGTGAATTTTTTTTAACTAACTCTGACCGAATAAAATTTTCTTCGCTCTAAGAACCTAAGTGTTTGAAGGGTATGTGATCGTCTGACTCCATCATGATCGAAACAATGTCATACAAACAGGATTTATTAATATGCTCCAAACTTATTCTTCGAACATCTCCGCAGAAACGACCACGAATTTACTCGCGAAGGAAAGTGGTTGCCAATTAATTTGAAACAATCTTTTCTTTGCGAACTTCTCACCAAGAATCTTTTTTTAACGCCGGACAATGACTCATACGTATTTTGAAGTACATTTGGCAGTTTTCTTTCTTAAACATTGAATTTCATGTGATGTATTTCCGTATCTACTGACCGAATTTAAAGCTTTTCGAACAAAGCTGGGGTAACTGATAACACGAATGTGAGCTAAAATATATGGATGATATTTTTTAATTAAATAACTCTGTCATCCCAGAATTTTTTACCACGAAACATTTCCGCTTTAATCGTTTTATTTGTTACAATTGCGATTATTTGTACAAGATAGTGAATAGTTTGGTGAAATATTAGTGCCTTAAATTTGATAAGTGAAGATAGACCCCGCCGATTACAGATCCTTGATGTGGTGAAAGGTCTTACGCGTTCAGGAGACCCCTGGAGCAGTAATGTCGGGGGCAATGCTTATTGCCCCGGGCAGGGTCACCCACGTAAGAGAGCATACGGTAGTCCATCCAACAGCTGCTTCCAGTAGGGCAAAGACAAGAGCTATTGGAACGTGGGCGCAGGAGGCGGTAAGACTACTCATCACGGTAATGCCTCTAAATATAAACGAAGTGGTCGGATTCCATCAAGTACTATTTAGATGATCAACGGTCACATTTAACTTATTTTAGTCATTTCCGTCGAGATAATCTTTCCGATCTAATAAATGATCTTGAAAGTTATGGGATATTATTAACTCGGGCTTTCATAAACAAACTTCTTTTTTCATAGCGCCGCAATTCATGGCTAAATTTACCTCACATTAATTTTCATTCAAGGGGTAAAAGAACTTCACATTCCATAACCGGATACATGTAATATTGCATTAAAATTGCAGTGTTAACAACAAGACATAGAAGTATGACGGACAATGGCACTTCTTAAGCATTTTTTCTAGTTATTCTATGGTCGCTTTGCTCAATGGTTTTGGCTTATTTTTTACTTCCGCGTGCCCTTGCAATTGAGGTTAACCATTCAGGAAAATTAGTTTTAAACGAACAAAACATCCGTGCCCCCGGAAAGAACTGCTGAGACTGGGATTAGAACCCGCGACCTTCAGATTATCCGGTGAGCACGACATCTACCGGATAACACGCCTGGAAAATGTAGAATATTTCTATGCATCAATATCTTTCAAAAATTAAGTAGTGAATATGCACGACGAAAATAAAAGTGTGAATAATAGTTTTCGCGCCAACGTTGAGATCGGCGCGTTGCGCACTCGATCAGGTCAGTCTGCGGTATTAAGTACGATTTTCATGCACTCTGTCACTCATCATGTTTTCAATAGCAGAGGGTTCATAAATTTCAAGACACCGATGAAACACACATAAATGAAGCAATTATCACGATAATGTATTTAAATAATGCATGAAGATCAATAAGTAACGAGGGTTCTTCAACCGGGTGATCAATATATTTTTATTATAACATAAACTATTGTCCCAAAACTGGAGTCACGTCAGTGAAACTTTTAGTATATACATGACACATTTAAGTTAACATAAAGTTAAACTTTTGCACAATAAATTATGGGAATAAAAATTTTATGAGTTTATATTGAACAACCCTCATATTTTTAGGTTAATGCCGGGTTACGGCAAGCAATTAACAGAACAAGTACATGAAGACGCTTTAATGTAAACAGGTGAAAACATGAATGAAACAAGTTCTCAAACACATGCTAAACATACACTACCAAAGAGACAAATGGTAAAGCAGTGGCTATGGCCATGGACCTATGACCATGTATTCCTCTAAAAATTGTTCATTCTTGCAAGAAGTCATTAGGATTTTACTTAATTCATATTGAATTTTATTGTTAAGTAATTTTTTTATTATCCAATAAGTATTTTGTATAAGGATCAGAGACATGGACTATTGGAAAAAGAGACCAAAGAAGAATAAAAGCCTTCGAGACATGGTGTTGGAGGAGAATGCTGAAAGTCAAGTGGGCGGACAGAGTTAGGAACGAGGAAGTGTAC
>WURS02041730.1:0-11243 GCA_011762765.2 Rhinocypha anisoptera
CCAAATCAGGACATTGTTCCTTAGTTCTCCACGTGCTTCAAGAGTGAGGTTGCAGGTTAAAATTTCGATGTTGAATATTCTCTGCCCATTCTGCACTTGCATAACTCTGTTTTTTTCCCTTATCAATGAAGATATGCATTGCGAGCTTCATGTCCTGAGACTGTCCAGTTGGGCATCCTTATAGAGTTTCAGGTGTAATTTTTATCTATTTTTGATATTTGGAAAGAATTCCTTTGTCATTACTCCTTTTCTGCTTTGGCTCCAATTTTTTTGCCATTACTGGTTGCTTATTTCCTTAATTCTTCTTTTGATCACTGGCCATTTGTATTCGTTAGTGAACTTCTAAAAATCTTGATGTGCCAGTTCTTCTTTTTGTGGCATTTTTTCAATATTTTAAAACTTGGTGGTGTTCCGCAAATCACATTTAATGTGCTTGCAGTGCTGCAGCTGTTCCTTATTGGAGCAGGCAGCATCTTTGTGCTTATATTAATTTTCTTGAAATTCGTGAGTGGTTTATTCGGTCTTGCTGTCGTAGGAGATTATTTGGATTATGACCATATTGTAAATAGTTTTCAGAGATTCTTTTTTGATGGCATACAGCGATTTGCATAATCTTCTTAGGCTGTTGAAAATGGTTTTAACTTTTGTGGTGATGTACTAAAGGTGTTGGTGGAAGGTTAGTTTCTCGTCGAATATCATGCTTAAATATTCGAATGCTTGGATCCTTGTTTATGTTCAATCCATTTAACTTTACTGTTGGGATTCTTATAATGGTTTTTCTGAAAACCATGTTAACAGTTTTCTTATGCGATAATTTTTATTTTGCCGTGTCCGACCAGGAGGTCCTCACATACCTTCGCTTTCTCTTCCAACTCCTCCCGGGAGTTATCCGGGATGGTGATCCCCATGTCGTCAGCATAAGCTGTGATGTTACAGTTCACAGGCCAGTTCTTTCGCAAAATTTCATTAATTCCAATGTTACGAAGGAGAGGCTCGAGGATTGCACTTTGCTTAGCCACGCCCACTTCGGAATCCGCTATCAAGAACAGTTCTTCGTCCCGAGATGACTTAGTCGTCCCCAAGGAACTTTTCGGATGCAGACCGGTGTGGCCCCTATACCTACACCATGTAAGGGCATGGAGAACATGCCGTCCCATCTCCTGAAAAGCTAGGAAGGCTGAGGGATATGTGGGGGAAATTATAAGAGGCGTTATAATAGGACAATCTATTATCATTATCTATTAATTTACTGTTATCTTAATCTTTTATAGTTATAATAGGGCAACTAATATATTATGGCAAACTATAAGAGGCATTAGAAAGAGGACCTACCAAGGGGTAAGATAGCTAGCACTAGATAGGGAAGGATGGAGAACTGCAGTCAACCAATCTATGGATTGAAGTACTGATGATTATGTAATAATAATGAGAATAAAATATATTGTATATATAAATATATATCCTATATACAATACACCTGTCACATTGGCCACCTCTATACATTGACCACCTGTCTATATTGGCCATTTTTTTGTGGAACTGAAAAAAATACATCGTATTTTATGGAAAATTATTTATGTACTCTTGTCACCAATTTGCGGAACCAACCCTTTATATTTACCGTGCACATTGGCCAGCTACATCCCTGCTACACCTGTACGCCGTAGAAGATTGTATGCCAACCTCTAAACCTCCATCAGGCTAAATAAGGATGCCTGAGTGTTTATCACGAATCTTTTCACCGGTGAATTATTTTGTTAATTTGTATCGCATTGCAATTGTCTTCGTTATGTCACCAGCATAAGTTACCGATCCTCTTGCAATAACCCTTCTCCCTCCGTCGCCGTCCTCGCCTCTACACAACAACAAAATTTCGATAAATGCTACATAGTTGGCTTTCTTGGCTCTCTCCTGCCCTCCGCCACGCCTGTTCAACTGAGGACATTGGAACATCCATGCATTTACATCTACCGAAGCAATTTCCCACCTGGTGTCACCTGAGACAGAAAGAAGAAAGTTATTTAGCAAAATGAATTCCCTTCAATCATAAAATGTTAACGTGGAAACCTGGAAGTGATAGATTTTACAGCTCTAACATTTTCATCTTTGCGATCATAAATTAATGAGGAATAAATAAATAAATAATTAAACATTAAATGACATATGGATGACTCACTGCTACTACTACAACAACAAAAGTCATCTACATGAAAATGAAATTTTCAGACCTTCTGGTGTGTTCCCGCAGCTGAGAATTCAATGAATACCCTAAAAAGTGATGTTTTATGCTCAACAAGTTATATAAAGGACCAGTGTGAGCTCAGTGAATGTGCAAAAGTGATATTTACTAAGTTGAAAACAGGTTCAGCGAATGGAGTCTTTCAGTCAATCACAGTTAGAATATCTGGGTATGTTCAAGAAAATCTACAGGTGCTGAGACTGAAGGTAGGAGTACAGTTCTTTCAAGAGGCTAAAATAATTATAAAGATGAGATATGAAATGGGATGCTACCAAACCAATTTTTCTTTAATAGTCATCATTGAAGTAACCAAAACAACACAATTTAACTCCATTCATAAAAATATTGAGAGAAATTTTCCCCGAATCAGATCTATGGGTAGAAACAACTAAGACAGGAACATTTGTTTGATAAATAAAAGGAAGAAGGTGAAGAAAACTCCAGATACGAAAAACAACACATTCATTGTATTGAATGCTCTAGTAGGCCTAAAAATTATGATTCAAATCTTTATTGCGGTGAGCCACCTGGTGATGAGAAAAAGTTGTTTTATACTTTTTATAGTCTCATTTTTAGTATTAATTTGAAGGTCATAAGAGTTGGCAAACATTAATAGAGGATTAATATGGATAACTTAGAAGTTTGGTGTCAATAAGTAAGTACATCTCTATTGTGATTTTACAGAGGTTTAAAACTTTGGGTTTGTGTCAGAAGGCAAAAAAAATGGACACACTATTTATTTATGCCCTAATAACATGCCAAGAGAAGACTATAATTTTTTTCCTCATAACATACAACACAGCCTAAAACAAACTAAAATTAAGTATCAGTTATGTCGATAGTGACTGGGGCGTTTCCTTGTAATGGAAGTCTAAACTCGGGAATTCATAATTTGTAGTCTAACAGTAAGGTCAGACTAAAAATTTTGATAGAGCTCACCTAGTACTATGTCAAATGACATGTGAAAATTCACACAAATGGGGAGCAGTCCATTTCCCTATACCACCTTTGTTCTCACAAGAAGATCTGGTACCCAGAAAATCATTCAGCTTGGGTTTAACTAGAGGTGTACAGAGATGTCACTTGGCCATGAACCAAGGGTCCCCTGCCCAGTAGTCAATGACTCTACCCACTTGGCTATTGCTACCCCAAACACAAAATCTGGAATTACTTTGTGAATTCCATTGTAATAACTTGGTGTTTTATCATTTCACATTGCAGATTAACTTAGACAAAAAAAATGGCAGAAGAGAAAGATAGAAATATTTGGTAATTAGAAAAATGGGGTTTTAGAGAACACAATCCTCAATGAAAAATAGGAAAGAGGTTAAATACGGAACTATAAGGAAAAGAACGATCTTAAAAATTTTAGTGTCATCGGCCAATATAAGAATTTTTGGTTCTAGGATGAAAATTGACAAGGTGCAATGCATAGCTGATCTAGCACAGAAAAAAAATCATCACAAATAGTTCTAATGTGAAAGCATAATACCTGAGTCACTCTTAGCTTGTCTATTATCAACATAATTAAAATCATTAATAATTTAAAACACTCCTGAGTACTTTTTCTTCAGTTGAATGGTTTCTTGAATTCCATATGCCCAGTTTTCCTCCTTTCCACCCCCCACTTCCACCCTCTCCTCGGTCACCATTAACTTCGACTACATCCTGGTGGTTTCAGGGCTGCAAAACAATTTATTGTCTGTATGTAAATTGGAATCAAAAGAGTTTGGAGGTAACTTTCAAGAACGGAATGGGTGTTATTCACAAAGGAAACCAGAATATAGCCATGACACAACCATTGAATAACAATTTGTACAGTTTGAACTTCCACATCATCCAACCTACTGCACAGTTATGCCAAACGGACAGAAGTCTAAGTGTGTGGCACAAGAGACTCGGTCACCTAAACTTTGACAGCTTGGAACAAATGGAATACAAGATTTGAACGACTGAAGATAGACAATAAAGCCCAGTGGAAAAACGATGCTATACATGCATTGAAGGCAAACAAACAGAGCTACACAATCAATAACAAAGAATGAAGAGACCATTAGAACTCATTCATAGTGACTTGATTGACCCAATCATTCCAATATCTTACGACAGAAAGAAGTATGTACTTACTTACCTTCATCGATGACTACATGGATTTTACGGCAACCTATACATTGGAAACCAAGGGAGAAGTTCTGCAATACTTCAAAGCGTATGAAGAATGAGTACAGCACACTTCAATTTGAAGATTAGTTGATTTAGATGTGATAATGCGTGAATGATGTGTGAATACACTTCATCAGAAATAAAGGAATTCTTTAAGAATAGAAGAAATCAATTTGAATTTACAATTAGGTATACTCCAGAACATATTGGTGTTGCAGAAGGGATGAACCAGACCATAATCAAACGAACTAGATGCATGTTGCTGAACTCATCTCTTGGAAAGGCATTCTAGTCAGAAGCAGTTCTGTGTGCTGTTTACATCATAAATCGCAATCCCAAAACTGCACTCAATGGTCAACTTCCTGCAACACTGTGGTTTGGTAACATATCTAACATTCAGAAGATGAAGATCTTTGGATGTGTTGCCTTTTTGAAGATACCTAAAAAACTTCAGACAAATGCCAGTCAAGATCACTCCAATGCTTAATGGTTAGATACTGTCACAATGGGTATAAGTTATGGTGTCCTGAAGAGAGGAAGCTTCTCTTCGGAAAAGATTGGCTAGGAGACGAAGAGGAAGACCAAAACAAATAGGAAACACTGGATGAAGATAAGGATTATACCTCCATGGAAGAAGAAAAGGATGAATTGGAAGAGGACAAGTGGCAAAAGGAATCATCGTCTCCTGAAGAATCAGGTAACCAGGATGGTCTACGAAGAAGCTGTAGGACTAGGAAGAAGCCCATCTATTTGAACGAGCATGCAGCTATTGCCTTTCATGCAGAGGCTGACGATGACCAAGTTCCTCAACAGTTTGATGACTTGGACCAACTTGCAGATAAGGTTCAATGACAAACAGCAGTTAAGGAGGAAATCGACACCCTAGAGAAAAATAAAACTTGGGAAATGACTACCTTACCTGCAGGCAAGAAGGCTATAAATTTGAAATGGATTTTCAAGTTGAAACGATATGCCAAAGGGAAAATTGAGAAGTACAAGATCAACATCTATGAAGACACAAAGCATGCACCTTTCTAATTCATAAATGGGAACATAAAAGATTATAACATATAGACGTAAAGTACAGCTTTGTTAAAGATCTATTTCAAAAAGGATTTTGTTGAGGTTAAATATGTAAGTACAAAAGATCAAATTGATGATGCCCTTACAAAACCATTACCTTCTGAACAATTTGCTAAACTTCGCTGTAAATTGGGGTTACTGAAATACTCAATAATTTATTTTAACTATTTTCCTTGATACTATCATTTTTGTATTTAAGAAATTAAGGAAGAATGTTGGAAGTGCAATTTCATAGTTCGTGGTATAGTTGCCACCATAATTGGACAGTTGGACTCATCATGCAACCCACACCTTTTCCATTTATAAGGCTGAATTATTTGGGTATTCACCACGTATTAAATCTGTTTTAACAACAGTTTTGCCAAGATTACACTAGGCGTCTTCAGGTAGAAGTGACGATGCTGCTATTTTGGTCATCCTTACATAGGCTGCTTGCTGCTCTCTGATTGACCAATTTTGAAAAAATTCATTTTCACGCATTGTTGAGCTGGTACCCGTCTTCCCGGTTGAAATTAGCAGGATGTCATGCTATTTCAATAGCCTCACAAATCAGTTTGTGATAGTAACATGACTCTTTTGAGATCCAGTTGGTTTCTTCAAAATTAATGTTATGCCCAGGCTCTGACCAAGCATGTTCTGCCAAATGACGAATGTGTCATCCATGTATCTTACCCACAGGGTAGGCTTTTTCATTCACGATTCTAGTGGTTTTCTTTCAAAGTCCTCTATGTATAAGTTGGCAATGACAGGAGGGAGAGGGAATCCCATGATGGCTGCCTCTGTCTGCTGATAGTATTGTCCATTCAACAGAATGGTTGAATTTCAGAGGCAGTGATCCACCAGATCCAGGAAATCTTCTGGTATTCCTTCTTTAGTGACTCTCCTGACGATGTCAACGGAGTCTCCAATGGGAACATTTGTGAAGAGGAAATGACATTGAAGCTGACTAGTAGATCGCCTTCATTCACAGTTGTTCTCTGGAGAGTCTCTATGAAGTGAGATGAGTTCCTCACGTGGGAAGATGTCTTGATTTCCTGAATATAGATGGAGGGTTTTTGCTACGTACAAAGCTAAGCTGTAGGTGGAAGAACCAATCGTGCTCACAATGGGTCTCAGTGGTACTCCTTTCTTGAAGACTTTGGGCAGTAGGTATAACCTCAGTGGTTTGGAGACCAATGCTAGAAGTGCCCGTTATTCTTCAGGTGGTATGGATGACTTCCTGATGAGACTTCTTGTTAGGAGCTCCATTTTTGCTGTTGGATCAGACTTTAATTCCCCTTAGCTGGCATCACTGACGATATCAGCAATTTTGTCATTGTAGTCACATTTAGAAATGAGCACTGTGGCATTTCCCTTGTCTGCGGGGATTATGAGAAGGTCTTCATCGTTTTTCAACTCCTTAAGTGCCTTTCTCTCCACCATTGTGGTCTTTGGCCTCAGTGGCCCAGCCTTGCGAAAAATCCCCACTATCCACTCTGATTTCATCAGCTACATTCTTAGGGAGGGTGCGGATGGCTGCCTCTACTCCAGTAGCTATCTTCTCCTAAGGGATATCAGTGGGAGCTATAGCAAAATTTAGCCCTTTGGATAAAATGGAAAGTACGGCATCTGTGAGGTTGATGATGGGTCGAAGGTCCATTTCAGGACCAAAGTCTTGGGACATGGGATGATGTTTGTCCCTTAGCTTCTCGCATTTCTTCATCTGCATTTCCTTTGTAGACAAGAAAGTTATATGGGCAGAGTAGGCTGTTATTCTGTTCAAGGTATCCCAATCCGATGAATCGAGGGTACAGCTCAACTCCAGGTGGAAATGATAAATCTCCTCAGAAAAGTGATCAAGAGCAAGGTGGTTGTTAGGAACTCTTTCTCTCAGGAGAGCTTCGCTGGTGCAGTGAAGAATCATATTTGCTACTCTAGTTTTTAGGTGATGTTTCACCATGACACAAGATGGTATTATGCCCCTGTCTCTGCATCATCGGAGAAAAGCCAAGGATGAGAAGAGGTTAGCCTTTCTCTTCCTTAACTTATCAAATGTTCTCGTCTTCCTGTAGTTTCCTCCCCGTAGAGGTGTACGAAAACAGTATCATTTGGCCCCATGGAAAGCAGGAGTTAGATAAATTTCTGCAACATCTGAATTGCCAACATCTCTCCATCAAATTCACCATGGAGATAGAAGAGAATGGCCAGCTACCATTCCTGGATGTGCTGGTCACCAAAAAGACCTATGGGAAGCTGGGACACATGGTATATCAGAAGTCACACACCAACCGATACCTTCATGCCTCTTCTCACCACCAGCCACTACAAAAGGCATCGCTGATTAATACGCTGGTCCACCAGACGTGCTGCATCTCGGAAGGTGAGCCTCTCCCCCCAGAAAAGAAACATTTGATTGCTGCTCTCCAGAAGAATGACTATCCTAAGGAAATAATCCAAAAAAGAACTGCCTGGAAGGAGAAACAACTGCAAGACCTGGCCCTAGAAAGTATTTCCAAGGAGGAAAAACCTAAACCTGCAGTGTATGCCATGATTCCTTACGGAGCAGGAACTGCGGAGAAGATTGCCAGAATACTCCGACAACACAATGTCGTGACATGCTCATTTTGTGTCAATAAGATGGGTAACAGCCTTCCCAAACCAAATGATCCCATCCCAGACACTGCTTATGAAGGAGTGAATGAAATAAAGTGCAGTTGTGGGTAGTCCTACATAGGACATAAGGGAAGATCTGTCAAGTGCCACCTCCAAGAATACCAAAGAGCCATGATAAAACAGTTTCACCTTTCAGCCGTGGCGAAACATGCTTGGTCAGAGCCTGGGCATAACATTAATTGGGAACAAAAAACGTGATCTCAAAAGAGTCACATTACTACCCCAGACTGATCCGTGAGGCTATCAAAATGACAAAACATCCTGCTAATTTCAACCGAGATGATGGGTACCAGCTCAACAATGCGTGGATATGGATTTTTTCAAATCGACCAATCTGAGAGCAGCAAGCAGCCTATAATATAAGGATGGCCAAAATAGCAGCATCGTCACTTGTACCTGAAGACGCCAAGTGCAATCTTGGCGAAACCGTTGTGGAAACAAATTTTAAAAGCGGTGAATACCCAAATAATGCAGCCCTCATGACTTTCATACTGCGAGAGCCTTCACATTCTTTTCCATTATTGTTCAGTTGTATCCATAGAGTCATTTATTTACATCATGGTTATATCTAACATGTCCAATTCTGCTGATTTTGAACTCTTGCATTAATTAAAATGAGTTACAGCTACTTCGTGCTTTAAGTTATTTAAAATGCCCTGACACACCTTTTAAAAGTAACCAACTATTTATGTATACCAAAATATGACATTCAATATAAACAATATATAACTTTCCTTCAATATAACATCTGGGATTAAATTACAGGACTAGCATTACTCCCAGTAAAATATTCCGAAGGTAAAATAGTTCCCCAATTGTCCATATGGGAAGGGACTGACTACTGAGAGGGGTGTAAACCAGTCAAAATGGGCAGGAATGTGGAAAGTGAGGTCCCTCGAGTGAGTAGAAAGCTTTAGAATAGAAACTACCAAGAGATTTTACCTCTTGACAAGAAGAGGAGGGCTGCAGTCAACCTATCTTCAAATTGTTATTAAATAATCAACTTATTATTCATACACACATACTGGAATATGAGCACAAATACACATATACACAAATGCATACTTTTATACAGTAACAATAATGATTACTTAAAGAAGAATCAGGCGAGATATAGTGGAATAACAATATATTCATTTTGAAAAGATAAGGCAGATTTCCACAGAATGAATTTCCACAGAATTTCCACAGATTTCCACAGATTTCCACACATTCCTCATTCTGTGGAAATCTGCCTTATCTTTTCAAAATGAATAGAACGGACAATGTTCATTAAAAGAATCGGAAATATATAAACTTCATTTTTTATTGTATAAATTACAATAATGGTAGCATAATAATACGAAATTAAAGCTAGTATTGATATGGAAATTTTTAAGCGACATTATTAAGAAATATATATATATATATATATTAAGATCGAGATATATATTCTTTTTATAAAAGTACATACCTTCAACCCGCTTTTTGCACTATTATTATGTAGATTATTACTATTCCAGGATATACAAGTAATAAAAACACGCCTATAGAACAAAACTGTTCCATAAACACTCTTCTAGCATGCCTCTAAAACCAAAAGTGAACATTTATAATGGTTTCGGGATGTACAATTGCAAAATCTCACAAAAAAATTAACTTACGGAGACAGATTTTAGTGTTATGTTCATTATGTTAGAAGCTATGTTATCTCATGATTTGAAATCTCTGTCTTACTACATAATGATTGTTTAACCAAAATGACTCATTTTACCATTTTATTTGCAATTTTACAGTAAACTAACAAACCAATCTTTACTTACGATCATTCATTTTGTAGATATTTTAAATATCTACAACCTGTCTATTCCTACCTATCCGCTAAAACTAAAATTTACTTTTATATGCGATAAAAACAAAAAAAATGCTAATTTTTGTAATTAAAAGACGTTTATAAACAAATGCATATTCATATTCTGATACTTTTTGTTTTTTTTAGGGCCCACTAACCTCAAAATTGAAGTTTTATGTGAAAAACTGCTTCCAAAATTTGGCAATTTTTTCCGTTATTTCACTGGCCTCAACAATAAATTACTATAATTCGGCAGTTGTCTCACAAAGGATTTTTCTCAACTGAATTATTTGTACCCATGAAGTTTCATTAAACTCTAAGGCACAGCCAAATGGGAAAATGGAAATCGAAGAGAAACTTCAATTCCAACCATTAAAAAGATGTGTCATAGAAACCATTAAATTTTTCGTTTACCGTGCCAAAAATAAGACTAGGTCACTTTGAACATCACAGTTTGTGGAAGATGTTTTCCATAACATGGTGGAAAACCTTTAGCGGTATCTGAGGCCTCCGCGACGCTTAAAAATAATAGACGCACAGTCCCCCCCCCCTCCCCCACTCCGCCCCCCTGGCGACTTTATTTTCATAGCTTGTTATTCCCCCTCCCTCCCATATAATCACAATAATCTTCTTAAAACGAACCCTCACTAATTTATAAAACGGAGAAAAAGAGAAAAACGCGAAGTGGGCGAGTGAAAATTGTAGATTAAATCCAAAATAAGAAAGAACGCCTCGCCTCTGATTATTTTGGAAATTAACAGAAATTCAAGCTGTCTTCAGGCATCAGTTCAAACTATGGCGTTTTATTATGGGACATGCGCACAGAGAACAGGACAAAAGTATACGTTACGGTTATATCCTAACACGCTCAGTTTAACTGTGCAGTTTATCATGACTGTGACGTCATGTCTGAACGATTATCGTAGAAAACTGCGCAGTTTTTAAAAAAGAAAGGCCACAGACCTGTGCTTCGAAGTCTTCTTTTGAGGCGACGAAAAGGGCAGTTTTCCCCGGTAATCGTTCAGTTCTTGTGGTGTATTTAATTGCGGCCATGGGCGGCGGAAGAAGGACGCGCTTCATTGCATTAATCGATTCATACCGAAGTTCGGCTGAACTTTGAGAATTTTGAGAACTGACAAAAGCAGCAGAACGGAAAAAAATATGTGAAGTTTAAATTCCCACGTGCTAATTGGGTAACCGAGAGAACCAAAACTTGACGGTGCGCGCGATTCAGTCGTGGGGGGGGGGGGGGGGGGGGGGGGGAGAGTTTGTCTG
>WURS02041741.1:0-26323 GCA_011762765.2 Rhinocypha anisoptera
TGTTTTTTTTGGTTTTGGTTTTTTTTTTTTTTTTGTGTTGTGGGGGGTGAGGGGGGGGGGGGGGGGGTGAGCGGAGGGGGGGGGGAGGGGGGGGGGGGGGGGGGGGGGGGGGGGGGGGGGGGGGAGCGCTTCCATGGATTCCAAAAGTTGACCAAGGAACCAGTTCACAGGTTAATCTTCTTCGGGGGGGCCTTTCCTTGTGATTTTTCACCCTTACTTTTCAACTGCCCTCTGACGTGGTGACCGAGGGAACAGATTCGTTCGCAGGCCTGTAAAAATAATTCCTTTGCTTTTTCTTTCAATTTCATAATTTCATTTTTCCGAATACATACTTGTCTTTCGAATGCCCAGTTGAAATTGCTTCAGCGTGGTATAGAATGAATCGTTTGTCGAAAGGGAAGCATTCATTTTTTTCCCTGTTACGAGACAATTATTTTTAGCATGGAAAAAGGAAAGGCGTAAACTTTTTTTCTCGACGATTTCTGAAAACTCTCCTTTGCGAACATTGGAGTTTATAGTTTTCGAAAAGCACCTCCCCATTACTTAAACGTGCGTCCGACAGGGGAGCGCTTTGGTTTTTTCTAACCCCCCCCGAGTTGTTGTTTTTTTTGCTCTAGGTCATCATCACAGCCAGTGCCCTAAAGGTTGCCTTGCTTATTGTTGGGGGAGAGGGGAGAGAGAGGAAGAGCTCACCCTTCTCCCGCCTTCTCCCGGGGGCTACAGCGTGTGAAATCCACACACCCCGGTTAGGGAGGATTCCTTTCCCCCGTGCCGTGCCGGGGACCGAGAGACACTTAAAAAAAAAATCACATGGCATGACTGTGTGTTGAGGGGAGAAGGAATAACCCGGCCTTGAACGTGGTACCCTCCGGGAATCATTCTGTCTCCCTGGTTACCACACCGCCCTTTTTCAATTTTTTCAAGTTCTCGTATGAACTCAATGATTTATGTATAAATGGTCAGAGTTTTATTGATTCTCTGTTTCATTAGAATAATTAGGATTTTATAACAGCCGCTTTAGCCGCTTAACACTGATATAACACCTTAGCCGCTTATTGGTTAGGGTCATACATTGAAACCCCTTTCTCTACCGTATGGATCTGGGTTTGTAAAATAATCTAACGTCATACTTTATGGACAAAGAAGTAACATTCGGTCTAATTCCACGGTTCTCTGTATACCATCATCCCATAGCATCCTTTCAAATTCCTAATTAGGATTTCTTAAAAAAAAACTTCTTCTTGTCTCCCCCCCCCGTTAAAAACATTACTTTTGTCACATTTTTCACAAATATTTTTCAATATGATTAATTAGTGTACATCTACACCTATGGAATACACTGCAAGCCGCCGCAAGGGCGTGTGCAAGGGGGTGCAGTACGGACTCATTCATGATTATTTACCGTTAAACCAACACCTTTCGTGAAAGAAATAATAGTAATTGGTTCATGCAGGATCAATTTTAACAATAATAGGAAGGTTAACAATCTTGCAGAAGACTACGAACTGCTTTACCTATTCTCTTATTCACGCCCATCACAATTTCGACGAAATCTCTCCTCTTCTCTGATCGTTCGTGTACCAAGGAGGATGTTTATTGCTGTAAATCCTCGAGTTGCTTCCAGCTTAATGAGGTTTGGAATTCAAAGTCAAACATAAATTTGAGAAAATACGTGGCAATTAAATGGTGGAGAAAGAGTTGTTCACCCGAAAACATTTACATAAAACGCAAATTAGACGCCTCTGGTCACCTCCAGCTAAAGCAACGTCGAGTTGAGATTTTCTGGGTCCCTCATCTGCTTGGGAAACCACATTCGGCGTAAAGGGAAGGACCTGGCTCACTTGCCCCGATTTGTAAATTTCCACATGGCCGTCGGACTTAACGTACTAGGAGAGCTCTATCTTCACGTATAAGATCGGCCTTAGGGTTGGACATTGGGATAAATATCTTCTTTAAATCAGTTATGCGTGATTTTGGTGTGGGGGCTTACTTGAATCGCCTGTCCCGAGACTCTAATGACATTTTATTCACTAAAATTTCTGTACAACACATACTTACACAATAATACATACAATCGAATCTTCGAGATGGTTCCTCTATGTCGTGGCATATCCTGGCATGAGTACTTTGAATGAGGCAGGTAGATTAAGAATGAGAAATTTTCATCAAAAAAATCCATTGAGTGAAAACAGTTTATGAACCACATTTATAAGTTTTAAAAAATAATTTCAATGATGGACTTCAAAAAGTTTCCTCCAATGTTATAGAATACGTCAAATGCAAAGGAGAATGGTTACTTGATTTAATGGCTCAGGGCAGTACTAAAGATGGAAATTTGCATGTTAAATTAATATAGTGGACATTTTTGATCATTGCGGATGGAATGATTCAGCTGATTCGCCGTCAAAATTAGTCTTTAGATTAGAATTACTTATTTTGTAATGCAGAATGAGATTGCGATTCAAAACTGGTGCGAGACTACTCAGAATTAAATTTTGAAGAAATGCGTGAGGATGAACTTTTGGAGAAAGAGTAGTTCACCCAAAAACATTTAACGCATAAAGGAAACAAGTATAACAGATGACGAATATGTTAGATAATTACTTGTTGTGATAATTAAAGACCTGTTCTGAGGAAAGCATGTACGAGTGCGGAGTTGGCGGAACAGCAAGTTAAAACTTATTAGATTCATGAGAAGGACACTTGGGAAATGTAATGAGTCGACAAAATAATGATGACATTTTACACTTGCTAGACCACACCTAGAGTATATCGTGAGTGTATGGGACTAATGAGCAGGTTTAGTTTTGGAAATAGATCGAGTTCAAGGTAGAACATGTAAATTTGTGAAATATTAGAATCAACGTAGCAGTGTAACGAATTATATTGAGAGGCTTTCGTTGATCATCGGTTGTCATAGAGATTAAATTTACTGCGCAAACTTGAGGCAGATTACTTCAGTAAACAGGTCAAAGACAAATCACAAGTTCCGTCTTTCTACGGCAAATCAGACCACAGACATAAAATTATAGTTATATACGGTTACATTTATTAATTAATACATTAAATTAATATATTTTCTTTGATTACCATTTCTCATTAGAACTTTATTTAATTCCTAATCGCAGAGTGGTTACATTTGAGATTATTACCCATGAGATTATTATTGTATGTCTATTTATTTAATTTATTTTTGTATTTAATACTTCTACGAACCTGATTAACTTTTTCTATCTTTGTAAGCATTGGTCGATAAAGAACACACTTATATATTGCTTTTGAACTTGCCCATGAGATGGCAATTGCATAAATATTGCCCGCCTGTAATAAAAGTGATGGCAACCCCTAAACAAGACAATTCTTCTAAGGGATGCCTAATTTCAATAGATCATATTTAAGGCATTGTCATGTACTTGTATGGTGAGAGGAGCGAAATGAATGTTGTCGTTATTATTATTTAAAATTTTATTTTTCTCTTACGATTACAGATCATATATATGGTTCAATCATAATTCATCAATATTATTACATTCATCAATAGTAGGTTAATCAGAAGCATACAACCCGTATTGGTAGTCTCTTGTGTTATACCTACCCATAATTCCGTACCTACCCTTACCCCGCCGGCCTCGGTGGCGGCGGGGTAACGTCCTCGTCTGCCAACCCGTAGTTCGCCGGTTCGAATCCCGACTAGGTGAATTTCTCAATCTCCACCTAGGGCACGGATGTGTGTGTTTCGTCGTTGTTATAAAAAATGTTATAGTACCCACTGTAATTGTGTCCTAGTAGTGCTGTTTGTGGGCAATTGAAAATAAATAAATAAATAAAAAATAAATAACTGAAGACTTTGATATTCCATGAATGAATTATTGAACGGTTTTGCACGAAATGTGTTGTTTTAGTGCTAAACAATTGCCTATGATTTCAAAAAACCGTAATTTAACAAAAGGCGTAATTCTATAGGGCCACTATACATCCCGGGGTGTTCATTAGTACTTTCGTTAGATCCTAATCGAAATCCATGTCTTCACTTACCTGCCCTTCATAGAGGTTACATTCACAATCGGAGGAAACGAAAGTGAGAAATGTGAACTCCCAAGTTGGCAGATTGAGATTTCAACCTACCTTTCCCAGCAGATTTACAACGTCGTTGGGACTGTTGTACCTCATTGCTGCTACTTTCTTGAATGAAAAAAAAAACCGATAGTAGTTTTTAAATCAGTCTGATGTTCCGAAAATCCCGTTCCACAAGCGTGGGACATGATTTAGAAGGAGATTAACAGTGGGCACCGTAAATATCGCCCCTCGAACGGCCTGACATTCTCTCCATTCCGCGGGAAGGGGGGGGAAATCATTTCAGCACCTCGCCTGGCAAACCTACGTCGAAACCGATTAGCACCCGGAGGAGTGAATCCCATTCCCATTTTTATAGTCTTCCGTCCTTTTTTTTTGACTCCGGGCGAATCGGACCCGAATATGTACACACGCTTTTATTTCCTGCCGTCTCTCTCTCTCCCGCGTGGGAGACGCCACACTTTTTAAGGACCTCCCGAAAGCCCATGGGGCTTTTCAATTCTACTTTTTATCATTTTAAAGTGACCCACGTTCCGAGGCGCGCGTAACACGGGGCACCGCGGAGATCCGTAATGGCTCTTAACCAATGCGCGTCCGCAAAGCCAATCACTTGCTCGATAGAAATTTTCGTCGGCGTCTATCCACGCTGCACCGAGTGAAATTATTCATGAGAATCGTTTTTGAGACACTTTGTTTTGTGAGCTTTTATGTTTGAGGCTTTAAGGCTGATGCAAAGTCTCACAATGTGAGGAAGAAAAAGAAATATACTGAGTGGTTCATTAATCGTTGAAAATGCTCATTACCCATGGTCGTGGTTTAGACGCAGCACAAAATCATCGGATACCAGAAATCGTTTCACTACCTACGATTTTCCCGATATTCTGAATGGACTTTTAGTGACCAGAAGATACATCTCATCAACACGTGTCATTGGCCCCTTCAGCCGATTATAGCTAATTGTCTTCGTCGTACCGAAGACTGAATTCTTGAAAAGTATCTGGCTTTGAATAGACCGGATTCCTCAGCATCCAATTTTAATATTTTTAAGCATACGAGAAACTCAAGATGTTAATGACGACCTGGAAACAGACTGCGACCATCATACCTACTTCATCATAGAGAATTACAAACGCCTTATTTATTCGGGTCGTTTCCTTGTTTCAGTCTTCGAACACGCAAAATTTTTGAACGCTCAGAGTTAGCAGAGAAAATTCATATATTGTATTTAAATGAAAATTATTTTCTTATTATTCCATAGAAGAGTTCTACAATTAGAGCTTATTCCTTGACTTAGCTTTATGTATCCGACTGACTTGAGGTAGTAATCGACCTAGAGTTCGCTTTGGCAAGTAAGAACAAAGATTACTCGAAACGAAGCTCAAGGTATGTGAAACTCGGACATTCGGGATGGGGAAAACAGCTACTTCCTTTCTCTGCTTTGATTAATAATTCTCACGAATCTACAGACTGCCTCGAATTGATAGAATCATTTGTTCGAGGGGTTTGGGAACCTGAGACTCACATTAACTTCTCTCAACCTATTAAGAAATAAAGCATATGAAATCTTCACGAAACAAAATTTAACATATTTTCTGAGTATACCTACATATTCTTTCTCTCATTTTATAATTTTGAAATAAGCAGAAAAGGGAAGAGCTTACGTAAGCGCTACAGAGCAATCCAAAAATGACGATGACAATATTGCCCGTCGTACCTTATGCCGAGCAGAGTACAGTGTAGAAAAAAACACGTGATATCAAAACTGTAGTTCACTCTCGATTAAAGCAATAAAAATTGTACATAAGTTACTTCACATAAACAATGCCTTGCATTAATTAGATACTGTTTATACAAACTATATTTCAATTCATTCTGCACATTCTCCGATAGAATACGAGCCAGTTTTTACTAACTTGGACCAAATTTTGAATACGGATCATCATTGAGTACTCTCTGATGCTCAATAACACTAAACTGCGATAAAAATTATTGATTAAAAGTATTTTTATTACTTATTTTGTAAATAATAAAAGATTACGAATGGTTATTTTGGCCACACGTTGATAATCATCATTAATCATAATTTAAGTTTTATGGTATGACTACTCATCATTTAACCCACGATCAATATTTTGTTGCTTAACGATCAACCAATAATACATTGATGGATCAGTGGAGATGACCTTGAAGGGATTTGTGGTAGACATACAGAGCACCACCTCTAAGCACCGATGTCCAGTAAAACTTACGTAGAACTTGGGTCCTTGAACCTAATAACTAAATTCCTATTAAGAGGACATAAAGACTTCAACTTTTATAAATTGGGCCTAAAGTCATTTGATATTATTAAATTTCATCTATGTTGATTCGGAGTTGAAGAAATGCCGTAAAGAAAGTAACGAGCAATTGGAAGGACTCATTATTGTGCAACGATTTCTCCTAACTCTTTTGGAGTCTCAAATTTCTCCACCATCTATACATTTTTTATTTTTTATGGATCAAAAGAAAATGTCCAAATTTATTTAAATTTATATTTTAAGTTTCCTCAGCTATGAATTACTTTGGGATTTAATAATGTTACAAAGCCTAATACATACATAGCGATCGTTACGATTAGTAAGAATTTTAACGATGACATTTGAGGCCAAAGATAATCAATCAGTTATGCGGCTTACGAGGCGCTAAAATATCAGTATATTTTAATTAATTGTTGGGACAGTTGTTGAATAAAAGATCAACTATGCCTTTGTATAACGTGTATACTCAAAGCAACACAAAAAAAACGTCTTCAAACAACATTAACTTATCGACCTGATACTTGATAAATATTATAAAGTAACATAATGAAAGGAATGAAAGAAAAACACATTTTAATCAATTTAAATCCAAGGTGCAATGATTTATCGTATACGGTTTTTACGGATAATAAGCATTTATTATTGAATGAGATAAATTTAAAGACATCAAAAAATATTAGCTACTATACCTACACATACTAAAAAAATTCTTTTCTCATCTTCAATATTTAAAATTTTATTTTATACACTCTTATGAACATATGTTCGATATATCTACATTAGTGGAGAGATCCCAGATATTTATTCTAACAAAAAGGCTAAATTTTCGCAAAAATAGAGAAAAATAATGTAACCACAGGCAATTAAATTAAAAAACGAGAGTTCCAACATAACCATCTTGTATCAACTTATGCCCAATAAAATCGAGGAAAGATTAACGACCTAAGGAAACTTATTTACACAAGTCCGGAAAGAGTCTGGAGAAAACCAGACACGGAATTCTCTGTCCATTTCTTTCCCTCGTGGTGACAATGCCCAAAATATTTTGTGAGAGTTCATTGCCGTTTCAGTAATTTTCAGTGTTAAGTGAGAGAGATTTCGAAAGAGACCAACCTGAGTGAACCTAAATGCCTACCGGGGTAATAAAGTTCGATGTACTACACCAGAAATAAGTGGGAAAGGTTGAAGGTTAAGCTTCCACCCTTAATGACCACCCAGGCTGCTGACCTCGAGGATCGCAAACGGTGGGAAATGTGCCCTCCCTCCACCAACCGATATGGTAGGTGGCTGTTTGGGACGTATTTCAAAACAGATTTAAAGTGACGCTCTCTCCACCACTATTTCCTTGTCTTCCTAGTTGAAACATATATATTGTTATAAATTTCAAGAGAGTAAAACATCTCGAGGCATACGCGAAACTGCACTAGTGTTTACGACTCATAGAAAAAGATCATTTGAGGTTGAGACAATATTTCAAACTGAGTTGAAGCAAAGGTATCAGAAAATTATGTTGGAGTTAATTTAAGAGAGCCGGGAACTGCTCCCGTATAAATTAGTGATTCTAAATCAAAATGTGGCCGCATCTCTAAATCGAAGATCTACATGGAAAAACATATGCTAATTTTCAATCCGATGAAGTCATCCACCGAGGTAAAATTTGGATATCCCAGGCAGTGGAATATGTATAGGGTAATAAGTAGAGTTTCGCGAACATCGTTCTGATACTGGAAGTTTGATTCAGTGATTAATCGAGGTGATTACTAAACTGATGTGAGATTTTCCGTGGGGCTCACTAATTAACCGAATGTAAAAAAAGTAATTAGTTGCCTAAAATAAATCTCGGATTGGTCATGTGGGGAGGTGCTTGGGTATTTTGAGCTCTACATTCACCTATCATATCATACTTCTTATGACGGACGGCTGTGATTTGTCAAATTAGAGGCTTTTGATTCATATTTTCTCTCTCCGTAATGGAAAAATGAACCGAGTTTTGCCGCTTTCTAGACCATATATATGACTTTAATGCACAATTTCCTGGCATTTTAATACGGTACGTTGTAGCCAAATAATGAATACAGTGTTAGTCGGATAGAGAATTCAAGAATTGGAATTGAGGGAATTGGTAAATAAGTGGTAAGACTTAATTCGTTCTCGCGGACAGGAGAAAAGTCTGAAGTGAGTATTAAATCAGTCAAATATAATATCAGTTTTGAGTAATTGTTCCAATTTTACTGATGCCGTCTGTTACTGATTCGAGCTTAAATCTATAAAAATGTCTAACAAGACAAATGGTTCCCATTTTCGATTAACTACGAGTGAATTTTCACACGTCTTTGGCCTTACAACCGGGTGATCTCTGCCCTCGCCTATCAAACCGACCTTAGGGTTGAGGACTGTAATTGGGTTTCGTATAGTATTTTTCTTCTGAAATTTAAGTATGATGCTAATAATAATAGTCACAGAAGTACCTAATCTTAACTGATTAGATTCAAATTCTGCTATTTAATTACGTAACTTTTAAGTAAACCTCAGAAATAAAAATTCTTCCCCATCCTTTGATTAATCTTCGTTCATCTCTAAATACCTCCTATCCGTCAACATCCTATCTAAAATTTCTATTCCTTTCCTAACTCCACCTCATGCATCAACTACGAATAATCTATCTTCTATTACAGTCTTCAAGAAGCCGTTAATATTAGACTATTTCTTCCTTCCGCTTTTCCAGCCTTCATCGTGCTTCTCATAAAAAAATAACTGTCTTCTCTCCCCTACTATACCAAATACCACTTGGTTTGTTTTTGGACATAAAAATCAAATGCGTCTAGGTTCGTCTGCCTTAGATCAAGTTTCAGAAACAAAGAACCGAAAGTCCCATTTAGTAGGTTTTTCCATATTTTTATGTTTCTTTACTTAGGATTCCAGTCATCCAATTCTCTTCTTTCGGAAAATTATCAGTTGTAATGAAATGTAATATTTTTGTATTGCATTGCATTGTATAATTGTATTGATGTTCATGAAGTTATTAATGTAACGGATCATATGAGTATAGTGGATAGTCTGCCGTTCAAAGATTTCACGTTTTAATACCATTTATAGGAAATGGTTTCAGGAATAACTTGGTGGGATTTCATCATCTTGAAGAACCCAGAGAAGGAAAAATAGTGAAATTCCTCATTGAATTTCTCCACAACTGGGCAGCACCAGGTATAGCACAAACTGATGATGTTGTAGTACAGCCAAACCATAGCCGCTTAGAAGAAAATTTAATGTGGAAATGCAATTGGTGATTTCAAGCCTAAAATTATGGAATCGATTATATTGGAATGAATAACTCTAATTTTTTGATTCAACAATTTATGTTGAATCACAAAATTAAAGCTTTTCATTCCAATGGAAGTTCATTGTTTACGATCTCCTTTGTTCCATCCACTACCTGCTCTGTTCTCGGTCAAACTTTAAAATAATTATAAGGGAAAAGACTATTATATAATAATAGATAGTGCTGCGAATTAATGATATATATGAAATATTTAATAAAAATCCATGAAGTAATTTCTCAATTAGCATCCGGATTCATTACTATATAGAGGAAGCTGACATCGAAATTTGGCCACTCAAATAAATCCATTTACTGCGATCATCGTCAAATTTTTAGTTACTCTTCTTTCAAAATTAATGTCTCCAACCACATAAAGTTGAATAAAAATTTACTGATGAGACCGTGACGTGGAGCAATTCCATAATGATACAATATGGAAATTATCGCTTTGCATGTTTCCACAATATAAAAGGAGCACGACCGGTTTCGAAGATAGGCGTCATCATCAGGTGACTTAGATATTTTTAAATTACGTAGTATTCATCGTATTATCTTTCTTTTTATCATTGTCATATTTTATCACATTTTATAAAATATTAACCAAAAGCTGACGATTATCGTCGAAACCGGTCGTGCTCCTTATATTTTGTGGATATATACAGAGTAATAATTTCTATAGTGCCATACAATGTTAAATTTTGGGACTGATAATTTATGACTTAATGTTAGAGAAATTATGAAATACCGAGCATAAGAAATACAGCACATGATTTAAAGTAAAATTGGGCTTGCCAAAAGTGATCTGTAACGAGAACATACTGTTTATTACAATGACTTCTTTGACACGAAAAAAAGGTTAGGAAGGCCACAAAAAAGAGGGTATTCACTGTCAATGACTTTGTATGAAGCGCTCCACTGTGCTTCATGTGAGAAGGCTGCTGTGATTGTAATAATGGATTGTTTTAATGGCATTAAAGATCCTCCGAATGGAATAGACTAATGTTTTTGTACCAGAAAGCTGGTCTGCAAATCAACGTTTTAACTTCAATGTCTTAAATCAAATTTTCTCTATTGCGTTTTGGAGATAGTACAGATTGAATTGATGATTAATCTACCGGTTAAGGTAGGTTTTTGATTATCCTCAGTTTAGATTTGCCCCGCTACGTCTTAGCGTAATCCCTCTTCAAATCTGCATACTTCCCACCACCTATCACTCTATTTAAAATCCCTATTCTCTTCCTACCCCTACCTCGCTTACTCAACTTTCTACCCTCCATCGTAACCTTCAGCAACCCATTGCCACTGAGTACCCCTTCCATCCACCTTTCTTTAGATTTCATTAGTCCAGATAATATGTGATAAAATAATATTTGTTGAAGTCAAAACCGTTAATTCTATTTTATATGCTTGATTACATTAGCTCCTCAAGTGTATGCTTCTTACAAATCTGCTGTGAAGATAAATGACTCGGTGGATGCTTGTCATATTTAGACCTGCACTTTCGAAAATTAATGTCTCCTCCTAAATTACGCATCGCAACTGGCACAGAAAAGAACGGAAGAAACTTATTTCACGTTTAATGCGTCGTCCTCGGGTTTCCAATTTTTGTATGGGTTTTTTTTAAAATCATTCATTCAATTGAGAACACATTCCGGTCGACTTTTATTTGACGGGGGCTTAAGAATCGGGAGTGCAATCCAAAACCGCCTAATTGCAATTTCCGAGTCGTGGAGGTATGCCAATGGGAAAATCATCACCCTGACCACACCCAATAGCACAGCGTGGCGGCCATTTCCTCATTGCGGAGGCTCACGTGTCAGCGCCCACAATCTTGGTCTTTCGTGAAACCCGAGAGCGGTTGCATCCATCCACGCCACTCGACCGGATTGTCTCTCCCACCACTCACTCCTCCTCCTCCCTCGATCCAGTTTGATCTTTCGTTCCGTTTGGTGCGCTCCTCGGACTCGTTTCCATTTAGTTGACTACTGCTGAATCGATTATTAGCCACGGCGCCTGTAATTTGGAACGATCTTTGTGGCGCCACCTCTCTCAGCGAGACAGGAAGGGGCAAAGAGAGCATAAACGAAACGCCAACAGACATAATATGCCCTACTTTCAATTTCCAGCGAAAAGCTTTTGAAAGTTCGAGCACCTAGTTCTCGGTTATTGAGATCAAATATTTGGATGGGGCACCGAGATTGGAGAAAATCTGTTCCGAAAGGAGTGAGTCGCTCACAGTTGCTGCAGATGAAATTTCTGCAGAGGAAGACGTTGAATGCGCTCTAGGGGGGGTGGAGAAATATTGTGTTCCTTGGATTATATAAATTCAGTTCCGATTATTGTGCAATTATCCATGACGAGTTTGGACATGCTCAGATTAATGCTAATCGTTTTTAAATTGAAAAACATCTGACGTTGATTACTCAATTTGCTTGCAGCGAGGCTTCATTTATTGCAAAATGAAACTACGAAGCAATTTAGCTTATCAAATGAGGTTTAATGAATATACTGAGGGAGGATGTTTCATGGAGGGTTTCCCTTTGTAATACATATTCTTAGTCAATTTAAAAGAGGTAATTTGGGTGACCGGCTAATTAAAAGTATTTTTAATACTTGCTCGTACATTTTTTATGGACACTAAAAACAGTAGCACTCGACCTCGTCATACATCTTTCTTTATTTGGACGTATTTTCTGCATGACATGAATTTGTATAGCAGTCCCATTTTCGACATCTCCATTACATCCCCAACTTCAAACTCTCTCTGTTTCAAAATGCACTTCAGATTCTAAGCCATTCTCCAAACTCATATTTCAAAGTAGAAGATGCAGAAGAAGTGTTTTGGAAGTCCAGGTCACATAATATTCTTCAGACACCGTCCAATACTGCCCTCTCTAATTAGTAAACTCTTACAGTAATATTTAGGTATTACACTCATCGTAAAATAGAGAATCAATAAATATATCAATTAGGCAACACACGTCAAACTTGCAGTAAAGTTTTAACGGTTGAATTTTCCATGACGCAATAAATATTTTTTTCCTTTCAATTAAATTAAATCCGTGCCGTGAAACGTGAAAGCCATGAAATCATTCCTTGAGTACTTTCTACGGACACGCGTTCTTTATCACTTCTATTCACTTTGTACTATTAAAAATTTCTATGGCATCGTGTTCCTCACTTAAGACGACTTCACTCTTCCAGATGTAACCCCCCATTCTAAAATTCTTTCACAACGCTATCTTATGCCAGAGGTCCATTTGTATATCACTGACGTGGTGTCACTGAGCCCCCAAATGGTAACGACTAAATTCACTTCCGAGAAAACAATATACTAACCTTAGGATGAACAGAGAAATTAGCAGGTTTTCAAATAGTTTTATTTAATTATGATTCTTGTCACATTCAGATTCGAAATCATTTCCTATAGTATTGTACTGGTGAGAAAAATTCACGTTGCGTGAGTGAACCCTGCCATAACCTTTAGCGATAATGCTGTCAGAAGGCAAAGGGAAGGGAAAAACAAAGCGAAACTTGTCACTACGTCGGGTCCGTCCCAAAGTTCTCGTCTTGGTGATTCATAACCGCTACGAGCACTTCCCAAGGAAAATAGCAATCGGTAAAAACAAAGTCGGCACGAGAGAGCGGTGGAGGAAGAAAATAACTTCAGAAATAAATAAACACGATAGTGACTCATGGATTTTGTTTTCCAAAACAGGATTTTGTTGTAATAAACATTGTGTTTGAGAAGTGTTCTACGTCGATATTCGTCTTTATTAAATTTGAAATATTAGTCTATTAAATTTGCTAAAATTGAAACACACAGGGGAACAACATTGCTTACTATTAAAATTTTCATGATATTCATGATTGATAAAAACAAGAAAACATTCTTTATATAAATTCTATGGTATTCTTATAAATTTCCCACCTCCCTTAATGCATTTTAATTTCTAAAATAATTAATAACGAGTTATAAAATAGTCGGCGAAAACACATTGTGCCACGGAATTGTGAACGCATTATAAATTAATGCAAATGCAAGAATCCAAAAACGGAATTTAATATCAAGATCATGAGATCCTTCTTTATTATTAAAAACAAAAAAATATAGAAAATATTATCATATTTAATCTTTAGAACTTCAAATTGTACAGTAAATGCACAACAATAACAATTTCCAAATAAAATTTCAGAGGGATATTCGGTATTTTTCGTTCTCTCTCTCTCATTGGCATTGCCATTGACTAAATTTCTTTGACGAGTGCCAGATATTTGGAATCATAGATCATTAGTGTTGCACATTAGACGCAAGAACCAATTCAAGTTTCTTGAGACAATTAGCATTTGGATTTAAGCGAGATCGCTTGACTCGAGGATTGGTTGTCGTGTAAATGTCAATATTTTATTTTCTTTGTAGACGGGGCATTCAAAAGGAAATTTTGCTTTCCCAAGGCAGGTATTTTCTCAAAAGTAAGCACCATATTCTAAGAACGGAGAAGAGGGGGGGAGGTCCTTTATTTCCTTTCCCATCCTATCACGCCGTGAGCGAAATGGCTAGCACGAAGGTAAACAAATGTTCAGGACTTGCACTAGAAGTCATCTCCAGTCAGCCAAGGAATTCATTTTATCCTAATAAGTTCTTTCATTCATCGCAGCCTACATAAAAGGAATGTTTAATATATATTTGAAAAACTGAAAGATAGTCTTAGGGATATATATTTTTAAAAACTACAAATCGACTGGTGTTTGAATCTTACCGTAATTTCTCATTCATATTCCACGGTCAAAATTCAAATGAAAGATTGGAGATTGGCTTTCGCTTGATGATATTGATTTTTCGTGGTTTTCATTGGATATCTTAATTTCAAAATACGATAATTTTTTCGGTATTTTGTAAACGCTTTCAAATTTCTTTCTATGAACTATTGTTTCTCATAAGAAGACAGTATGTTTAATATTCATTTTCAGGAGATACTTACTGTGAACTGAGAAATACAAAAAATGCTCTAATCTTCCCCGAGCTAAGGTTAGGTTCCATTCAGGGATATGCTGATAAACTAATTACAAGTTTGTAATAACAACGTAACTCCTGTCACAGCATTTGTATAAACAAGGTCAACTATGCTAAATAAATATAAAGGAAAGGACACATATATGTGCTACGATTCACCAGTTCTTGTGGTCCAGTTTTCGAATTTTTGCATCGGATTTTACTTGAAATCTAATCATAGTGTTTGAAATTTAATCAGCCATTCATGTCAAAGTTCTCATAAATTGAAATTGCTACTTCAAGAAGTACTATGAAACATGAAAGAATATTTGAGAATTTACCTACGTGTTAGATTGATAATAAAGGTCATTAATTTTAGATTTGTATTATAACTCTAAGTAGGAGAAAAATTCTGTTAACGCTGCAATTCCAAGAGAGAGCACTTTACGAACCGCGGATATTGCCTACATAGTTATACGCAATTGCTCCAGGGTAAAAGCAAATTCTCGTTGATTTCAGAAATAAGCAGTTAAACGTTTTAAAGAGTGACATTTATTTTGCAACTGGTTGCAAGTTGAGGAGGACAATTTTTTGCAGTTATATTCAGACTCAGACAAAGGAAATTACAAGGCAATAATAGCATAAAAAAGGCCGTATTCAGTCATCATGGAAAACCATTCAGCCAGAAAAATAGTGAAAACAAACGTAGTCGAATTCTTTTGGAATGGTCAAGACTACTTTATTTTTTCTTGAATTGGTTGAGAAATAGCATTTATAGTATTGCGCTATTCTAATGGTGATAGCTGGAAGAAATTATTATTAATTCTGTAAAAATTTGTCATACAACCACTACAGTCAATAGAATAATATGCTTCATGAGTAAAATAAAACTTTGCAGTTTCCACAGACAAATCTTATTTTAAAAAAGGTCGGTTATGTCAAACAGTGCACGACATCAGTTGATGATGTCGAATTTTCAGCGAAATGGGTGGCTTTCAAAATAATAATTGGCTGAGGAACCAACAAAATTTTATTTTTTCCATTGAAAATCTATAGTTTCACAAAGTAGAGCCTGAAACCATCGAAAAACATCGAAGAGAGCAATTATCAAAATGTGGATACACTTCATGTACTCTTCGACTTTATTATAATTTCAAAATATACATTATAGAATATTTAGTATGAAAATGTTGAATGGTTATTGAGTAAAGTACTGGGGAGATTATTGCACTTCTCAGAATTATAGTATTGATTTTAATCAACTATTGTGTTTTTAATCTTGTACGGTCATATATACTATATATAAAATAATTATGATCATCTAATATGAAACCTTATAGGTAAATTATTATTAGATAGTGATATATTCTAGGGTTAACAGGTAGCAGCCTTGATAAAAGGGAAAGGATTTGGTTCAGTGATGGTGAACCTTTTGAGCTCGGTGTGTCAAAAATCATCCTAAAACCCCTAGTGCCGTGTCACATAAAGAATTATTCATAATTTTTTATATTTTAATCAATAGCAAGAAAAATAGTTCTTTTTTAATATTTACTTTATATATTTAAATGTTATTTAACAAAGAAAAATCGACCCAAAAATATGTATAAAATGAACCAAAACAGAAAAACAATGTACATTTAGGACTGTACATGAGTTCGCGTGTTACCTCTGACATTCGGGTTCACCATTACTGGTTTAGTTTAACATACGTATGGAGAAAACACTTTATAAGAATGTGAGACATGAAAATGTCACCCTCAAAGAAATGAAGATTGAAAGCAATGGAAATGTGGCGTCACAAAACAACCCGCCCGGTTAGACTTGTGAGTATGAAACTCACCGGCTGAACTGAACCGACCGCTGGTTCGACTTCCGCCTCGGGTAAGTTTGCTTTATTCGTACAATTGTGGTTGAATTATCTGTAGTTAATCGTCTTCAGTTCTGCATTAGACAATATGTTCATGCTATTTGGCCAGTCAAGAAGACATTGGCTATTCTCTCATTGTAGAAAAATTAATACCATCGACAATTCTTGTGTCACTATTTTTCCAAAAGGATATGAAGATTTCATTTTTAAGTGAAATTAGTGATAAATATACGTCATTAGAAATACTGTGTCTAAACTATTCCTAAAATTAAATAAAATTTCCAATTTTCCGAAATTAATTTCGATCAATAATTTTCCCATTTCAGTTGACAAATCGTCTATGTTTCGCGTGAGTATTTTTAGCATTCAGTCTACTCTATTTTCATTGACTACATAGTTCAATAGAAAACACATTGTATTTCAAAGTGTTTATGCAAAGTGGTTTTTACTTACTCTTAACGTCAATTCTCTTAATGTAAAGGTCTAATATACCTAATAATTACCTAAAATTAATTGTATATTATCTGCCCATATTGTATTTTTTTCTCGTTGGCCAACATTAATACTGGTTCCGTTAATTTGAATCGTCTAAGAAATGAGATCTTAGGTTTTATAGATCAATTCTTTGTGCTCGACGGATTCCTAGAAGTAAAGAAAATTTTCAATTTTCCGAAAATAATTTCGATCAATAATTTTCCCATTTTGGTTGACAAATCATCTACGTTTCGAGTGAGTATTTTTAGCATTTCGTCTACTCTATTTCCATTGACTACATGGTTCAATAGAAAATACATTATATTTCAAAGTGTTTATGCAAAGTGGTTTTTACTTACACTTACAAATATATTTTTAAAAAAGGTGTTTTTACTTGAACCATGAATTTCTTCCAAAAGGTTACTTCTAATACTGTCCTTTACACCAACTTCATTTCTTCCCCGCTTCCCATAAAGCACCCTGGGAAAATATCATACATACTCGGTCTTCTTTCGCCTTCCCCCTCACTACGGAGAACCTATGGAAGCGTAAATCACCTTCACTTCCCGTCTAACTCCAGTCATCCGTCAAACTAAGTTCGCTTTCGACTAAATTACTCACAATTTTTCGTTTCAAAAGGTTCCATAACCTCTATACCCTCGAGGCGGTCCCAAGACCGAGCAGCACGTGACACACGTCTACCCGGGAAGGTGACATGGTGGGGATAAGGGGATGGGAAGGTGTGTGGGAATGGTCGGAAGGGAACAGCAAACTCATTCGAAGACGAGAGAATGGGAAAGGGAACGTCTGAAGACGAAGAAAGACTTGAAGTGTCTTTTCACACACAGGCGGTCGTAAACAAGAACTCACGCACTCTCTCTTTCTTTCTTTCTCTCTCTCACCTCCTCTCTGTGTCCCTCTCCTCCCCCCCTCTCTCTCTCCGTGTGGTCGCAGGATTCTTAGATAAAGGCTTTGAAATGCGATGGACGTGAGATATTGGTTCCAGGGATGTGCTCATTTTCATCTCCTAGAAGACACGTCGCGGAAAGAAGACGTGAAGGGCGGAGTCGAAGTACAAGGGAGAAAAGTCATTCGGACTGTTTTTCCTATCTAGATTCGAACTCTCGCTACATGAATGTATTCCTGCATGGAAAAATTTAGTGAAAATACCCGGATTTACGTTCAACGAGGAGTACTATCATTTGAATAATATTTGTATGCCTGATTGTTTGTAAACTTGCAAACTAAGTAAGAAGTATCATATAGTGATATAGAGTATCTTAAGCTCTGACGCAAGTACCATAGAACTAAATTTGAAAAAATGCGCAGTAATAAATTTTTGGAGGAAGTTTAGGCCACAAAACATTTACAAAATACAATAAATCGTTATAAGGAGCGTAGATCGGTTCAATACTTACGTTGTTACGATAACTAAAGAACTGTCGTGTGAGTACCATATTCGATAAATTCGCGGGGGGACCAAAAAAGTTAGGATTCATAAGAATAATACTTGGAAATGTAATGAGAAGTTAAAAGAGCGCTGTTATTTTACGCTTGTTTGACCATAAATAGAGTATGCTGCGAAGGTATGGGGCCCTCATGAGGTGGGATTAGTCTTGGAATTAAATTGAGTGCAACGTAGTGCAGCTAGATTTGCGAAAAGTTGTTATGATCAACCCAGCAGTGCAACGATGTTAATGGAGAAATTTAGTTGGGAGTCACTCGATGATCTCAGGTTGTAATATAGACCGAATATAATGTGGAATTTTTGAGCCATGTAACGTCGAAAAAGGATGTTCAGGTACTCCACAGGGACACACTCTGCATTTCTGCCGTCGTTTTGATGGGCGAGTGGTCCATCATCTTCAGGTTTTGAGGATGAAGGACGACTCGTCCGTCGAAACGTCGGCAGACATGCAGAGTTTGACCCATTGGAGCACCAAAACAACCTTCACCAACACCATACGCCGGGAAATCATCTGTTCATTCGTCAGAAAAGAAATTAAAGATGACTACAAACACCGTCTTACTACGGTAGACTAGGAAACAAATATAAATATCGTAAGATACTGTAAAATGGATATATTAAAAATTTAATTTATTACTTGTACGATAACAGAACAGAATAGACCTGATCTTGATCAAGATGATTAGGACGATGTGTAACATTCTTCGAAGTCGTTTGAATTCGCGTTATTTCTTCCCATAATTATTAATTATAAAATAATATTTTCCCATAATTTCCCCTAAATGAGTAAATTCTTGAATGTTTTGAATAAAATGTGTACATTTAGTCCTAAGTAATTATGCATGTGTGATTCTAAGAATGTTTGCTTGGTGTGTGATCACCCTCTGCTACAGGCCACTGCGGAGGTTTGCAGGGAATTTCGCAGATGGAGATACATGAAAAATATTTGGACTTAAAATCTATGGCGCGAAATATGTCATAATTACAGCAACGAATTCATGAATAAATTAAGAATAACATATTGATCAAATTAATATTTATTAATTCTTACCTGTTTCCGGACACAAATGACAGGTTATACTGCAAACTTTGGTTGGTGATGGAGACGAGGAAGATCAAATTTGGGTCTTTATTAATCTATTGAAATTAAAAAGAAAAACACATGAATTTAATGACACTAAATCAGAATATATTGTTATTTTCTATCTACACATTTTTGGAACCACATAGTTTAATACAATTTATAGAAAAATTAAGAGCAATTAATTATTATTAATGCAATTTAACCATTATTAACCATGGTACTTTTCTATTCAAAGCAGAGAATCTCAGTCTCAAAAGTGCACTCGTGGGTTGACTCAATGAGGTGCTTGAAAAAGAGGGAGGTAAGAGTCACACTGTTAAATTTCATTAAATTATTATACTTCTTTTCTTTCACCCTCCGCTATAAAAATTTAATACCATTGCTGAAATGCATAGAAAATTTGATCGCAAAAGTAATTTTTGTAATTTAAAAGCTTTTCCTTTTTCTTGTGGCTTCAACAAAAAGTAAAAAGAAGATATATAATTTTTTTCTTTGAACGTATGACGGAGTGTTCAAATGGCTTTAATGTAATATCCGCCTTAACAAAATGCATATTTTAAGTATTTAAGTTAAGTATTCGGATTTTTATCTAAAGTAGATTAAGTGTATCCCATAAGCGTATCAATAATTTATTTATATTAACCAGTTGGGAATGCAAAGTCATATATTTTTATGATATATAGAGAAACGGACTAAACCAAGGATGAGAAAAATACAGTATTAATACCAATAATAAAGCATTATATGTATTTTACAAGCTACAGACTACACCAAAAACTATGCTTATCAGATAAGAGTTCAATTATTTCTACATGCTTCTACTACTACTTCTAAGCTATACCCTCCAAACCGCCGCAAGGGCGTGTGGCAGGGGGTGAGCCACCACCAAACATTCACATTCACTCCCAAATGCAAATTTTAAGAAACACATTGCAATTAGAATGAAGCAACCCGCATGCAAAATAAAAAAGTAGAACATCATCCACAACATGCGGAACAATGTTAGCCCTCGCACTATACACATGAATAAAAAAAACCACAAATGCCGCCAATATAGCCAACACCAAGTAAGACGCATGCCAGCGCACGCGGTCGGGGGAGACCCACTAGCAAGCATGCACTCCAATCCTTCCTTGCAATCCCTTCAATGCAAATCCTTTCACAATAAATATAAATATCATGCGTAAATAAAGTAAAATAACCTTTAATATATAATAAATAAAACGATAGAAAACATGCCGGGTGAAAATAAAATATATACACTATTCTTCCTAAGGATCCCTAGGACCTAGTTTATTATGATCACTAATGGTTCTGGGGAAAAATGGCATTTTAAATCAATTTGTTCTACAAACTATCTCCCTGATTTTTCGGGCGTGATGTGATCTACCATAGTATGACGAGGTTTTCAATATACATTTGACCTCTTCATTACGGTAATCTGCTTCAAGTTTATACAATAAATTAATCTATATTTCAGCCTACGATCAACGAGTGGTTCCCAGCCTAACTCCCCCAACAACCTTGTTACACTGCTACGTTGATCATAACAACATTTAGCAAATATGGCTGCTCTACTTTGCACTCGATCTAGTTCCAAGTCTAATCCTGCCTCATGAGGATCCCACACACTCGAAGCGTACTCAAGATGAGGCATAACAAGCGTAACATAACACCGCTCATTTACCTCCTCGTTACATTTCCCAGTATTCTTTTTATGTATCCTAATTTTTTATTGGCTCTTTCGAAAATTTCCCGACGAAAGGTCTCTAGTTATCGTAACGCCTTAATATTTTACATAGTCTACGTTTAATATAACGGACTCTTTTATGTGGTAAGCTCTTTCGGGTGAACTACTCTTCCTCCATAAGTTCATCGCCACCCATTTTTTCAATTTTAGTTCCAATTGCCATGTCTAACATCAATTATTAATCGCATTTAGGTCGTTAGACAAAGCTTCCCTATCTTCCTCGCTGAAAATATCCCGGTATACTACTGTGTAGTCAGCAAAGAGGCGAGTTTTACTGGTGATTACCGTACTAATCTCATTTATACACAAATGGAGTAATAGAGGACCGATAACGCTTTCCTAGAGGACACCAGGTGAGACACCTACTATATCCGATGACACGCCATCCACTACGACCCTATGCTCACGGTCTGTTAAGAAGCGGTTAATGGAGCTTATAACGTCACTTTCTATTCCGTAGGGTTCTAGCTTTAGGAGTACCTTCCTATGGGGAACCTTGTCGAAATCTTTCTTGAAATCTAGAAATATGGCTTCGACTTGAAAACTTTTTTCCCCATAGACCAAAATGGCCTGAATGAAAAGTGCGAGCTGAGTTTCGCATTTTTTGCGAAACTAAGCGAGACAGAAATTTGCGAGAGACCTTTGCGGAACCAATAAATTTATCATATTTTACCTAAACTTTTTACCTGTTATTTAAAACTCATTTAAATGGATGCAGAATGAATTTAGAATATTAAACTTGGAATAAGATTTTTAAAATGGCATTAATTATTAAAATTGTACTCATTGTTGAACTATACTGTTATTGTTTCATGTTAGTACTATCTACGACCAAGATTGCCCTGCCAACCTCAGATACATGTATGTCAAGAGATGTAGATTCAAGTGTCTGCCTCTTAAGAACGTTAATGGTCAAATAAATTAATCACAACTTTTTAAAAAATGAACAGGTGCGCAAGAGGAAATTTATTAAAGTAAGATTAATGGTCAATTTATTCCTAAATTCTGAGAAGCAATACGAAAGACGAGAAGAGTTATGAGATTCGGGACGTCTTCCAGGGAAGATGTTACCACGAGGAAGTCTCTCGAAAATTCTTTTCTTCAATTTTCCTCGGCTCACCCACGCATACAAAATCCATCCTGGTGCGAAAGTGCACGTCTTCCCTCGACGAGGAAAACTCTTTGCGCTTCACTTTCACCTCCCGGAAATCCACCGCCCCGGTCCACCTGGGCGCCGCCTAAGTGCGGGTGGGGGGTGAGGACTGGTGAGGACCGGCTGGAGGGTCAGGAAAGGTGGAGGAAAGGCGGGGGGGGGGGGCGAAACAGCCACGCCCTTCTCGACCCTCCCCCCGCCCCTATCCCAACGTTCACTTTCAGCGTCGCCCACGCTCACGCCTCTTCCTTCACGGCTGGCTCCTCCCCCACCACCCCACCGCTCCCCCTTCTCTCTCTCCCCCACCATTTTGTTCACGAAACAAGGAATAAACCACTCCTCTTCTTACACCTCGTTTCCCAGAATCGGATCGAATCGTTTGGAACATCGATACGGTGGCGCATTTCATACCCCTGATGCGGTAAAGAGAAGAGAACAATCCTTCCTTCCACCACCCCTTCCTTTTTTTTCCACGCTCGCACACGTTCCCCCGGGGTCCTCCGTCCCCTTTTGAAAAGCGAAAGGGAGAGGACAGCTTGTTAATAATGGAGGTGAGGGGAGGTTTGTTCTGACTTACGAGAGGGAAAGGGAAAAGGACTTCAGGGGAGTGAGGGGGAGGGGAGGACGTTTTTAGGACGCGAAATTCGAGGAAAGGTGGGTTGCGTCTAAAAACGGGTTGTCTGCGTTTGTGTGTGTACGTGTGTGAGTGAGAGAAAGAATGTGTGTGTTTAACCGATGCGCGAGTACGTGAGAACTTGGGTTTCGTTTTTTTTCTTCTCACTCTTTTGGCCTTGGTCCTGACCTTGCATGGAAATGCAATACCTCCTGCGTGCATCCTCTCGTTTTCACCTTGGCCTCATTCCCACACTTCTTTTTCGGGAGGTGCGGGCGTCAAGGAGGAACCCCGGAACGTACACAAAACATCTCGGAGCGATCTTCATCCATGACCAACCTCAAATTCTTCCCCCTATAACCAACCATTCTCAACTTCCTCCTGCTTCGCTCCCTCGGGAGGTCTCCACCGACCCAAAACGTGAGGGAATACGTTTTTATTTTCCTTCGAAGGTCAGGAAACAAGCGGAGAAGACTATCATACGAGCTCATATTTTGAAATGGATTATTGAAAAACTGTGATAGAAGTAGTGAGTTGTTTCGCTCACACCAATGACCTCTTGAATGGTAAAAATTTCTCTCGTTTTTCTCGATGATAAATTTTAAAACTTAAGCTTTAAAGCATGCTAATTTAGTTTCCTCGCATCATAGTTAATAGAACTTTAAAAGTTGTAATGAGTGAGATAGACGATTTTTCCTTGAGATGTGACCAATTGGGGTGCGAATTCTCTTTTCCAATGAGGCATCTGGGTTTGAAAACTATGAGTTAGCATTATTGAACTGCTCAAATACTATGAATGGTTAAAATGTACTCGCATAAGTTTTGTTCTGACTATTTTCAATATCCCGGTCAAATTATTCCGTTACTGTTTACTGTTTAGTGCCCTCTTTCTCTGTCCGCTATATCTACATACACTCTATTCCTCACAAAAAATTCACAGGAAATCTTCAGATGCAATGCGAGCCATCAACCAAATTATATCTCTTACTATTTAACGTATTTCATAGTAAATCGCAATTCCTCCATCCAATTTCTCTCTTCGTTCGTCCTTCTCCCTACTCACTCACCACTCACGCCTGTGACGTTCTTTATCCTTCTAATTTAATCGACCAAAATATTGGATCTTAAATTTTACGTCTCTTCTTGCTATGATCATCTCAACTAATGTCACTAAATAGTAATAGTTAAGCCGGTTCTTTAAAAAAGTATTAAGACCGTTTTCGTAAGTGAGGGTCTTACCTCACCCAAGTGCTAAGGGCATTGGAGTGTGACAATTGGCACATCAGGCAAGAGGTGCCAGTTCCTTTCCCTGTGCCGCCTGTGGTTTCCCACGAAGAAGTCGTTCCCAGAAAGTTACTCGGCTTGAGTTTAGCTGGAGACGTCGGACTTGAACCTGCGTCCCCCGATTAGTAGCGAAGCGCTCTAACCACTGACCTCGAGAAGATTCTTTGAATTAAAATTGAAACTGAAACAATTGAAATGATTTAGTTATAACAAATGTGCTCATTTTAATGTAAAATTATAAAATGTGTTTCAATTTAGTTTTTCTGCATAAAGCAAAGGCTGATCTAGGGCTAAAGATAAATTATAGGAAATTTGTAGAGATAGAAACACATAAGAGGTATAAACAATTAACCTAAATAAATATAATTATAAATTTTATTATATATGTATAATTAAGGTAATTACACAAGTAAAATATAATTACCTATGTAAAATGAGTTAGAGAAATTCCGGAACATTTTTGCAGGATTACCTTTTTACTAGTATACAATTAGCCCAAAGCAAAATTTGCTGGGGTACTCTAAAAAATTTTACACAGAAAATCCACATTCTTAATTCATTAAGTTCAACTTCTTTCTTTAAACGTCCCGCCGTCAGTGATGCACTAAAATCATACAACCTCCACATGACACACCACTCCACCATTTTTCTCTAACCACAATAGTCGCAGGTGCAAATACTGTCTCCTTCTCCCTAGGGCTTTTCCTGCATTATATTTTCCCACTTTAGATAGCTGACTGACAGAATCGCCAGACTTTCCGTCAGAATGAACAACCACAGCTTTTCCATAGGATCCCACGATTGTTTAATTACCCCAATATTAATGATAACTGCTAATAATGCTAATAAATTTTTAAAAGGGCTCCATTAGTTACTGCATAGAAATAATTGAGAATTAACACAATTTTATGAGCTCTAACTACCGAAGAAGATTTCAACGTTTTAAAGTCAGTTAAAATTTCTATGGGTTTAACAAATGTTGTCATTGTCTCATCTTGAATATAAAAAACATGGATATAATAATATCATTAGAACGCAGTCAATCGTGGTAAAACAAAGGCTAACAAGTAAAAACTAAGGGATAATATCGAATGAAAAACATTTGTAATGATCGTTATTGCTGCTGATTTATGTCCCTTCATTAAGTGACCGAGAAGATATAAATCTATTCTTCCTGTACGCGATATATAACTAATTGTACTTAGGTTGATAGTGGTGAGGTCTAATTTAAAGAATATGGAAATCATAATATTGAAAGCATATAGAAATAAATAAGCAGCTAAATAACCCGCTATCATTATATTTATTTACTATTAGCTTCTTCTTACCATGTGACGAGTAAGAAAATTCTTTTAAGTTTAAAATTATGGGGAACTTCATATGTTGCAAGAATTATTTGTATACCAGGTGAAATATCAAATTTTAAAATTATACACGAGGTAAGAAACAAGTCTCAGGCGTAACTATGAGAAAAATTTTCATGGTTAGGGAAATAATAAGAAGTGAAAATTTCAGTGTTATTCTATCTCTAACTACACACGAGGTTTTAGTCAATTTGTCACATAATATATCAATTGATTGTTTCCGTAGTTCAACTAACATGATATAAAATAGATCCTCATGGAACCACAATATTTCGCACAAGATAATAATTTGATGATGATATTTACGTCTTATATCTACCTATTTATGCCAATTGACTATATAGCTAGAATAAGAAAACATGTTTTGTTACTGCCTCGCTTCTTCAATTTGGGAACAATGCACTAACATCAACTTTGTGATAGCTTCCAACCGTGAGAACCCATAGGTTTATTACGCTGCTCGTAAAAGTGGGCGGAATGCTCCCGGAAATCCGAGCAGTTTAGGGCACACCCACATCTGACCCAAGGCACCTCAACCCATCTCATGGAATCATATTTTATCAATTTTGAAACCCTAAAATTG